>JAHZMV010005093.1:0-11284 GCA_027743765.1 Coecobrya sp. COE2 | reverse complement strand
GTCCTTCAATCTGGTAAAATGGTGTTTTTACACATAATCATAATGTGTAAATATATACAAGTTTGATGGGTTGGGGATTATTGAGACGCCTTGGGACAATGAGTTTGTTTTCCAGCTTTTTGAACTTTCGATTTTCCCCTTTTCCCCTTAGAATGGGCTTTGCCACCCTTACAATCCATAGGTCACATTGGATAATACAATAATCATTTCGAGAGAGTGAAAGATAGATGTACTTACACATTGTATAACCGTTTACTATAGAATATTTTAGGGGCAAATCATGAGAAAAAAAGGAATCCTTTCATTTGATCCTTTCCCTTTTTTCCACAAATATGAGCAAAACAAGCCCTATCATCATATCGTCATCGGATCTCCCTTAGCTGTCATCATCACTTACCAGCAACACTCAAAAACAATTACGTTATTGCCTTCCACTAGTACAACCTGTCTCTCTTTTTTCGCCTAGGGTTTCTTGTTACATGATAATATTACAGGCTTCTATTGATGTAGCTCCGAATATGTTGATTTGGATTTGTTTGTGTGTGTTGTTAGCTGTCAAGGTATACTCGTGTAATTTTTGAATTAAGCATCTAATCAAGTGAACGTGTCCCCCTAAAACCTACTTTTACTTTGTATTTATTTCAGGGCGAAGTCCAACAGGCAGAGGTCTCACCGCATTTCCTGTGATAAGGGAAGGTCTTCTTGGGAAAGGAACTGGACCTGTTGACTACACAAGGTATGTTAGACGGTATGGGAATGCTGCCGAATGTGGTCATCATCAGTGCAGGGAGCTCAATTACAGGGAGCATTTTCACTGCCTGGATTGTGCCAACGGAACTCGAGTTTTTGTCAAGAAGGAGGAGATGATAAGGCATTTCAAGTGGCATAAGAAGAGGGATGAAAGTCTCCAGCATGGATTTATGAGGTACATTTACATGTATTTTATATATGTGTGTCTCAAAATTATGGTAAAGGCGAAGGAATACTATTTGCCTAGAAAATGGATCATATTTCATATTTTCCATGATGCATAGTCACTAATTACATACCTTAACGAGCAATCAAAAAGTGACCAAAAGAAAAAAAGAGTGCGGGGTAGTAGCGTAAATTGTAGACGCGTGAGTATAAATTTATGACTAGGAGTCTGACCTAATCTTCAGTACTTATCATCAAAGGCACAACTACTATTACATTGAACATATATCATTCTCATGTGGAGTGTGTGTAAATTTACGGTTTTTCTTTGTTTATAGGTACTCGTGAAGAGGGATGAAAGTCTCCAGCATGGATTTATGAGGTACATTTACATGCATTTTATATATGTGTGTCTCAAAATTATGGTAAAGGCGAAGGAATACTATTTGCCTAGAAAATGGATCATATTTCATATTTTCCATGATGCATAGTCTTTAATTACATACCTTAACGAGCAATCAAAAAGTGACCAAAAGAAAAAGAGTGCGGGGTAGTAGCGTAAATTGTAGACGCGTGAGTTTAAATTTATGACTAGGAATCTGACCTAATCTTCAGTACTTATCATCAAACGCACTACTACTATTACATTGAACATATATCATTCTCATGTGGAGTGTGTGTAAATTTACGGTTTTTCTTTGTTTATAGGTACTCGCCAATGGACGATTGCTCCGACAGATTCCTAAACTGCCAACATAACAGAAAACAAACCCACTACCATTGTCTCAAGGTGAGTATAAGTTTTATTAAATAATATACATGACAAATCTTAGCTATGACTCGTATTTATATGTATCGCTGCTCTAAATATTATGATGGCTTATCTCCTATTTACATACTTCACAATTTATAAACATTTACATAAAAAAATTGCGTTTCCCTTTTCTTTTGCGTACAAGATTGTCCTTATTTTTGTAAACATGTGTGGAAGCATGTCCGCTACCAAACCATTTGTATATTAAGTATGAGACTTCAGTTCACCTTACTTTCCATTTATTTGGCGCTACCTTCTTTACTACCGTTTTTGCGTACCCTACAGCTAGGGCGTTCACGAGATCACAGAACAAATTAGCATTTATCACGTGCTTTTTACCTCAAATAAATTACAACATTTCATGAATAATTTACATTAGTAATAAATTTCTTATCTTTCACATCAAACGGAATAATATGCAACAGTTCACGGCTATCAATGTAGAACTACTAACTATTTTCTCGCAGTATCGTCATCAGCATTTATTATAGGCCAATTCCATGCATTTTTTTCGCTATATACAACATCGCTAATATAGATGATTCAGCAAAATATTGTTATTATCACAGGACTGCTGAATGAAGGAGGGAATTGATTGATTGATTGATCGAATTTTATTCACCGTCTTGGCCTTTTACTGGCAAATTATGTATACTTAAGAGATCTTATTAAGATCATAATGGCAGATAAGAAGCTTGATAGCCGTATCTTCTCTCATAAATAAAAATTCAACCAACTGCAGACATCATGCTAGCAGCATATTTGTGAATGAGTGTGAGAGAGACAAATCGAAAAAAAGTTGCATTAAAATGCAAATAAGTTGGTGCTGTGCACCATGGACATTCTTTCTTGTTGTATTTGCATTGATTGAGCCATTAAAAAATTGAGTCATTAAATTACATCCAATGATAATAATACATATGGATATAAGTAAACTGTGTATTCTTTTCATTATCATAAAATAAAATGTGGGAAAACACAATAAAAATCATGGTACCACGAATATTGGGAGGTGAGATGATGTCGATGAAGATTGGTAATATTGATTAGAGATATCTGTAAAGTAAAATTATGCATTGAGAAAAGGTGCGATATATACGATACAAATCAGCGACCGACGATATAGACACTAGTCAGCGAAAGGCCGTCTCTCTGCTTCGATTTGTAAACAATTGAAAATTGACAAACTTAATAATGTCTATATTATGCTGCTTGTTGTTCAAGTGGCCAACAAGTTTTTGTCGAAGTAGTACAAGTGCGCAAAAAAACGCATGACATTAATAGCACATATAATATAACCAGAAACCCAAGTGGTTATCATCAAGAATGAATTGCCCCCTAGGGTGAAAAACATACTGTTTACTTGATCGATATCCACAAATCTAAACATCATCATCGTCGTCATAAGTGCTTATATGCCAAACAAAATCTTTTGCCATTTGCTGTCGTAAGTGAATGCAAAAAAGGAAATTATTGTAATTGAAATTGGGTGCATTTCGGAAAAGGATGGATTGCGATAGGTTCATTTCAATATATTTTGAGTGGTCCGTCAGTCAGCCTATAAAAGAGGACCAGTAGTGCTTGATATTTTCCGACTGACCAGCATCATCGAATATTACAATTGCATTTATACCAAAAAACATTGAACAGTATAATTGGCTGATTTGAAGTTTGTTCAAAAGGAAAGCTTGTGAATTATGGCCAGGCATGTTACACAAATTTCTTATCGTAGAAATAAATCTAGTAGCCTTGTCACTTTACCTCGCTTTATTTAAAAACCTTCAAAAATGTAAAATGATTTCATTTTTAATCTTGATGATGATGTGGTCCATATGCCATATTGTATATGATTGCACTATATTGCATTGCAAATTTGTGTAGCGCGATATTCTTGTAACTGTGTCTATGCAAATACCCAATTGGAAATAAGATGTAAAAAAGTAATGCACTTTTGATTTTATCCAATTTGCTATCGTAAATGAAATATGGATTTAGGAGGGCATGATTTATTATCTCAATTTCAACTTTTTCTCTCTATTTCATCATAAATATTAGTCAGTAATCCACATTTAATGTAATTTTATCTTTGCTTGTCATCAAAAATCAAATCTAACTAATGTTATTATAAATTATCTGTCACCTTTGCTCTTGTTCTCTAGTATTAAAATTTATCATATTTTTTGTTGTTTGAATAACAGGATGGTTGCGAAAAGGTGTACATCAGCACGTCAGACGTACAAATGCATGCAAATTACCACAGGAAGGACTCTGCAATTATCCAAGAGGGCTTTCAGAGATTTCGAGCTGTGGAGGATTGTGGAAATGACAATTGCACTTTCCGACATCAACGTACCACTCATTTCCATTGTCGCAGACCTACTTGCTCCTACACCTTCAAGAATAAAGCAGATATGGGTAAGTTGTCTAGTCGTGGTAATAGTAATTGTATAGGTAAACGCTCATTTAGAACGTATTAATGGCAAAGAATATGGTGGTGGCTCCACCTTCAATTTTTTCATTAGTTTGTTAATAATAATTTCACACCTACAAAAATCATAATAACCATTATTAAGTTACATAGAAGCAACCCTGATATACATTTTGCACATTAACAGACAAGTGGGTATGAAAGTTGCAAAAAGTGAGTCAAATTGTATTTTGGGGCGGGCGCAATTGTAACAGTGGCCTGATTTATTTAATTTAAAAATTTGCCTGTAATCCCATTTGAAACACGACAGAAATTAACTTTATTTTTGAACATTAATATACTTAAATCCATTTTGCATATTATTTTTTTAGAAAAACACAAATCCTACCACATCAAAGATGAGCAGCTCAACCGCGATGGTTTCAAGAAATTTATGAAACATGAAACTTGTAATTACAATGGTTGCCGTTTCTCCCGTGTGTGCAATCACATCCATTGCATCAGAGAAGGTTGTAACTATGTTCTTCACTCCAGCGGACAACTTTATTCTCACAAGGTACGTGCGTTTATGTACTTTATCAGCCAGTAAAATAAAAATCAGTTCTTGTCAAATATTCCGGCACTGATGGATTTGCTCACTTCTTTTAACATGGCTTTCTGACATGAACTTTAATCTAGTTTCGCTCTTTTAACTAAAGAAACAAGTCATAAAATTTTTCATCACGCTTTATCAACTTAAATTATGACTACCCTTGTGACCTGCTTGCTTGCTCCCATAAAATGTTAAATGTGTAATAGTATTATTACAAGTGGAACTCAGAAGCTTGATGTGAAAAAAGAATGATGTAAAAAACCTTGCATATGAAGAGTGAAAGGAATACCGACAAAATATCCAAGAAAAATGCTATTACTTATTATTTTTCTGCAAAATACGACTTTGTCGGAAGGAAGGCGGAATTCAAAGGAAAGTTTTTTACGATTTTTACTGAAATCAAAGTTGATAGTTTAATCATTTATGACAAATAAATGGTATTCAGTAGTTGCTCGATTACCGATCGGCACATTTGTATATTTTGCAGAAAGTCTTGTTTTCAATAGTTTTCATAAAACAGATTCATAAATTTTTTAAAGATGACTCGATCATCACATACCTAAATGAATGAGCATTGCTGGCAAATCAAAGCAGGAGAAACTCAAATGATCAACCAGAAGCTTATATTTTTGTATAAAATGTCAATAAAATCCTCCCTTTCTTAAAAATGAATGGACAAGCCCACAAGAGAAGAAAGTAAACACATAGTGATTGTCACCCTTTTAATTAAAGGCATTCCTAGCCTTAATTGTACAGTATAATGCTCTCATTGATTTAAATGAAAATAAAAATGTCAGCAGCCATTATCATCGTCATGTATATAAATAAAGTAGTGTGTCTTCACTTTTGGAAGCTGTTGACTGCATCCGAACAGAGTCCATTTCTGACATTTATTGTTTTCTAAGTACCGTAATCAGCCCTCAAAGTAGATACCTCATAATCGTAACTCACATTTTTGTAAGTAGTGTACTTGTAGTAATTTTCACAACGACATGAAACACATCAGCACGCAGGTTAGTCCTGAATTTGGCATCGTTGTATGTAGCACGTTGCATTATTATATTGTGATTCGTTTGTTATTATCATCATTTATTACAACAAGCACGTACGTTGACCGAATGCTGAGCAGTTGCTCCTTTGCTTTAACTGGTAATAATAATAACAGTGCATATAATGACATCAACAGAAGAAGAACAAAAGATAACATATTGTTCTTTTTTCTATTTATCCGTTAGCATCTCTTGCTAGTAATGCATTATACATTGTAAACTCCATTATTATATTATTGTTATTACCATTGAAAAATGTTCACCGCACTGTAAAGTCAACTCAGGTCACTCCCTACACACCTCTTTTTATTCAAATAATCATTTCATACAATTAGCCAGGTGCGGTAGTAAATGTAAATGCAATCGTTATGTGAATTACATCTAATATACTTACTACACACATATGAGCTCTATGTACATATGAAGGAGCAATGCAATGAGGGTAACGTGATATAACATAATAATATATGAATAGTCTTTGAAGAAAGATTGAAAATTCTCAATTAAGGTGATAGATTGCCATTAGCTAAACGACAAAAGTAATGGGCTCCCACACAGCGGGATAGTTAGTAGACATAAAATATTCATCATTTTTTAATATCTATATATGCTGGTCGGTTTAGGGGAGATCGAAAAAAACATTTCGCTGTGCTTTTTGCTAAACAGAGCTACAAATCAAATGGAATATGTATGTCTGTATGTGCATCTATTTTTGCTATTTCATGATTTCCAACGACATCATTCATATAAATTATAAACCTTAAACCAACTTAGGTACTATGTATATTTATGGCGATAATTCATGTAAAATGTAATTTGTAGCGACTGCGTTATGTATTTGTAAAATTAATTATGAATATTTAACTGTAAACTAATTGTGAATTAATTGTTTGTGTATGAACAGAGGAAACATGAGCGCCGAGACTCCGAGTTGGCTTATCGACGATTTAAGTTGGCGCAGAGTTTAATGAGAGGTACGCTGACTGCTGAAATCAGTGGTATGGGAATAAGTGAGGCAATGCTGGCCAACAGATCTGAAGATGAGAATAATAGCAGATCATCCTTTAATGATAATGGTGACAACGTGGACTCTGAAGAAATTATCAAAAAATTCATCCAGATTTGTCAATGCGATGAGGCTTCAGATGAACATTTTCACTGCAAAGTGGAAAATTGCAGGAATGTCTTGTTAGCGTAAGTTCACAAACTATTAATAATCGATGAACATAACCATAATTAAAAACAAAATGCGCAATGTCAAGCGCATTGAAATTTTTCATGAAATTAAAGTTTTCATAAATATTGTTTTTGTGAAATGCATACACAGATCTGCTGAAATTGCTTCGGATCATAGTAGAAATCATGAGATTGAAGAAAGAATTTCGTCCCTAGCATTTTTTACCGTTGATCCAGCCAGTTTTGATGCCCAGGATTCGACAATCCCCTGTGTGTCTGCTAAGTGTCCTTATCAGAACAGAGAAAAACATTACCATTGCCTTTGGGTGCGTACATATTTTTATTATTTCCAGCATACAAATTGTAAAAAAACGCTTGGGTCCACATAAAGTCAACATTATAACATCATTTAATATGTATTTATTACAGGAGGGGTGCACCGAAATAGTGCTAGCTTCAGACGATCCGTTCAGGCGCCTTGAGCATTTTCGCACACATCAATATGCCCACAAGATGGAAGTTAACGAAAAGGAAGGCACGGAAAATACTGATGGATTTTTCAAGCGCAAACGAGGCAGACCACCAAAGAATCGCGTGATTGAAGTTTCTTCAGGCTCGCATGATACCGCAATCTTTACCAGTTTCAAGTTACCCAAGCCTGTAACACCAGGTACTGGTGGGGAAGGGATGGACACTTTAGATGCTGATGTTAAGGACCCGATTGGCTTCCTTTCTTTCCCTGAAGGTGCTTCATGTCCAGATCCGTCCTGTCCATATTATCAACAGACTAATCTGTGTCATTACCACTGCGGTCATCCTAGATGTCATTTCTCTGTAACTGATGTGCACAAACTGTCAGGTCATTTGAGAGATTTCCATTCAAATGTGGACATCCTGGAAGGATATTCATATTACGACAGGAATACCGACTGCAGTGATGCCAAATGTGAATTTAGAAATAATGCCGATCATTTTCACTGCACAAGGGATGGACTTACGTTCGTACAGTATGCTCTAATGATGACGCATGAAGCAGAAGCTCATGAATCAAACAATCAAATGTAGACATCCTGGAAGGATATTCATATTACGACAGGAATACCGACTGCAGTGATGCCAAATGTGAATTTAGAAATAATGCCGATCATTTTCACTGCACAAGGGATGGACTTACTTTCGTACAGTATGCTCTAATGATGACGCATGAAGCAGAAGCTCATGAATCAAACAAGTCGAATCCAACTAGCGACGAAGACGACGAGTCATCTCAGCATTGGAATAACCAAGGTAGAATTATGCTTACAAATGAATGGTCAATGGGACTATACAGACTTGCATGTACCTATGTACTATGTATGTATGTAATTTTTCGTTCCAGTAATTAAAGCTAGTGGAACATTTTTTCCTTCAGCGAAAGAGAATGTCAACAACAACAACAATCCCATGGATCTTTCCAGCCCCAACGGCTCCAATGAACCATCAGGTATATTATCCGTCTTTCAAGGATTCACAGTAATAATGCACAGTAGTTTTGGTTTGGGTCTTTTTAAGTATTCTTTTTTCACTAAAACACTCTTTTATTCTCCAAAAAATTCTTCTTTAACTTTGGAATACAGCTTTCTTTTTCTTTACACTTCTTTCTCACTGTAGAACCTAAATCGTTAACAGACCATTCCTTAAGCCGGATTCTTCAACTCAACTCTCAACTTCATTCTTCCACAGACTCTTCTTCTGAGACTCAGTTTGGCCCTGAGGTTCCTTGTGGTCGAGCGTTTTGTAAACTGAAGAGAAAGCATCATTATCATTGTACATTGTGCAATCAGGTAACTATAAAGTTTACATAGGCATAAAATATAATATTTTACATCTCCACATTTGGTAGTTAGCATTGGATGCATTTTCACGCATATTTCAACTTTCTTTAAAGGCTTTCTCCGAGCTCGACAAACTGCGTCCACACGTCTTGAAGCATAGCAGCTTTTCACCCCTGAAGCAAAGCGAATCAGAGCAATACACTGATGAAGAGGGTTGCAAAATTGAACAGGATGATCATAGAAACAGCCCAGAAAATACCAAAGGATCGATTTCCTTTCCTAAGGACGACTTATTTGGCAAACATGAACTTCCTCCTGGAATTCCTACTGCAGCATTCCCTCCAACTTCACTTCCCAATTTTCTAAACTACCCAGCATCCCAGTCACCCTTTTCTCATCTATTTTTGCAACAGCATCCATTTTCCCTGTACGCTGGTATGATGTTCGGTGGAGCTCCACCGGGTGTCTTTCAGCCAGGCGGTATGCTCGGAGGTCCTCCAGCAATGCCCCAGCCACATCAAATCCCACCTTCTCCACAGCACCTTGGAAATGCGGTAACTGCTGGCACTCCACCTGGAGCACTCGTTGGGCTTTCAGTATCGGACGCTGTTAATTCAGTCTCTCCGTTGTTGGTGAACAACTCCTTTCAACAGCAACTTCAAAAGGCAGCCAGTGGGGCAAATAAACGCCCGTCCAGCCCTACATGCTCATCGCCACCTTCACCTTCAGGGGACAATCCTTCACCTGGTATGTTTAATGACGCTTTCTAAATGAAATTCGTTACCGGTTTAGTTGGTAATCACTTCATTTGAATTTTACATTTTTATTTACTGAAAATAGGTGGGGCTCAAGGTCAAAATAAAGCAAGCCATTTCCACTGTTCCAAATGCGATTTTGTTTGCACTGATACAAACAAAGTAGTCGCTCATCGTCGTCAGCACCAGAAGTTGGATTCTATTACCGCTGCCGGATTTGAGAAATTTACTCCATCGCAAAATTGCAACGTGAGTCTTTTTTATAATTTATTAAATCTTTTGATAATCCCAATGATACATCTTATATCTTAATGGCAACTTGGCTTATCTGTATTTTTAGGTGGGCAGCTGTATTCACAGCCAGAAACAAACCCATTACCACTGTCTTAAATGCAGCTACGCCGTCCTCGGCCTGTCGCAAATGTCTGCTCACAAATACCGACATGCTGATGAATGAAACCCTGACGTCCATCATATTAATAATTTTCTTGTAACATGTAGGAAACGGTAATAATTTAGTAAGGCTATAAAGAGGCTTTCACCAGCATTGCCTTGATATGAACCGAAGAGTAAAAAGTTAAAACAAGTAGGAACAAGTTAGTGCCTTAAATGGGCAACTTTGTGGGAACGAGTAGCTAAATGAAAATATTATATGACAAAGAATATTTGATCTTCATAGTTTTGTAAACATTTGTTAGTTTGTAGGATTTAGCGTTTACTAATGCATGTAAGTTGTTGTAAGCCTGCGAAGCGTAATATATTTAATGATTCGCTGGAGATATAGTAGTTTTAAATCGCAATGTACACAAGTGCCATTATGCAATGTAACGAAGAAATTGTCAGAGTACAGAGTAATTTCGTGTACTAATTCTAATGTTTTAATTTTCTGTTCCAAGTGCCAAAAGATGTCATTAGTACATTTTTCAACTATTTAGAACAAAAATAGGTTTTGGTGATTCCCATCTCCTTCATGAGATTGGATCAGTGATTAAGTATTGACGAAACTGTTCTCATATTTTCCTAATTTTCGACCCCCTAGTCATTATATTTGTGCAGTAAAATGAGTTTTTTATTTACGAAGAAAGTTGTTCCTCTTATAGCCCCATGCAAACAGGCATATTAAAATAACGGATGCTGCACCAATATTTTTATGATTAATATTACATCGTCAATGCAGTATTTAAAGTCAGTCAAGCATTATGCAACAATTAAGACAAAAAATGGTCAAAAGGCAAACAAAGATCTTTTTCTTGCTTGTGCCATGCCATTGCAAAACGGTACACGATTTCTCACAGTTAATTCTTTTCAGATAATCTATAATCTCATTTTTACTTTTTGTTCAGAGCAGAATCTTTAATCTCATTTCAAAATGTCAAGTTAATAGGGAAAATGCTCTGTCTACACTACCCACAAATTTTTTAATTATTGTGTGTGTAATTTTTATTTATGAATACAAAGTGTGCCCATGTACAATATTACATTATGCATACCTTGTTATACCAGCTTTATTATAGTTTGTGCTACTTAAAACCGTGCTTTACTTTTCAACTTTTAGATGATCATAATTCTAGAGTTTATCAGTATACATATTTATATATTAATTATGGAAGAGCAAAGGTTATGTACAATTATTCATACAAAAAATGGTGTTGCAAACCTAGTACCCGTAAAGGGTTGTAGGTGCAAACCTAAGGAATGGACAAAACCGGTGAAAGATGTAAAAAGCATGCTTAGATTGTAG
>JAHZMV010005092.1:0-14936 GCA_027743765.1 Coecobrya sp. COE2 | reverse complement strand
TTTTGAAGCCGGAGGATGAAGACAGCATGGGCCAGGATACAGGAAAAGAATAAACATTGCAATACAAACGACCAGAAATGGAAGGAATATCTGATGATTTTATCTTCATGTCTAGATATTCGTGTTGCTATGGGAGCTGGTAATTTTTATGATAGCGGGACTGCTTTGGTCATTCTAAATTTTCTACTGGTTAAAACCATAAAACTTGTTTTGTTAATTTAAATGGTAGCTTACTTTTAACTTAAAAAACGTTATTATATTAAGTGTTGGGAACAACGCCATAAATATAATTGTTTAATAAATATTAATATTTATTTATATTGATAACACATATAGCAAATTATTTACATCATTAGCAAGTTTATAGTTTGATCTATATTAAACCCCATTACCGTCAATGTAGTGTATTCATCGTAGAAATTTACCGACGTTAAATAAATCCTCAATGTTCTCCATGACGCGACATGACGCCTATTCACTGGTTGTTTAGCAAACCAATCAATTTTAAGTACAAAATCTAGTGTTCTCTTTGACAACCGAAAAACGCCAGATTTTAATCCACCATCAAATTCCAAAGACATCATTACCATGTCAAACGTGACAATAGCGGAGAGAAACAGATGGGGTAAAACGAGATTCTTATGTTGTCCCGTTAATCCATACAAGGACAGTATAAACAATAAAGAAATTAACCATATCGATCCCAATGACAAAGCACCGCTATGAATTGAGTTGTAATTTTTTACAAGCAGTTCTATTTCTCGATACATATTTAGAATATACTTTGTTGATGTTGACCTGGTAATAAGTTTCAGTTTAATCAGCCTCAAATAATTTACAATGCAAAGACAGTGAAGTCCTGTAAAAACAACCATCTCGAGCAAAACAACGCCAGCAGAAAAAAGAAGCACATAAATTGAAAATGAAGAGAAAAGAAATTTCAATGATATTTGTTGAAAATTCCAGGTTTTGTCTTTGAGGCCATTGCACTGGTCCAGAAGAAAGTATCCAAAGTTTCCCGGGAAACAAGGAGCCCCAAACATGAGTAGCCAGGAACATGCTGCAGCGAAACTATGTGACAGAGTGGCTACAAACATGTAGAATTTCATGCGACCTTCAGTTGCTTTCATTGTCTCTGGTGGAATATATTGTCCCCCTAGGAAAAAATAATTAACGATGCATGTGACCAATTCTGCAATTTACGTTATCCGACAATCATGATAGTGGTTACCATTATGACGTCGTTCAAAATCCAGCAAGGCGTTGTACAGATTAACCACTTCGTATCGCATTTTGTAGTGCTTCCAAGCAATTATCAACTGAATTGGTATTGAGCCATCGTACAATAAGCTAGTGAAGAGCCCAGAAACAAATAGAGTTTTGTTCCAACCAGCATATCCAATTTGAAGCCACGCCACAGTCAAATAAAAAATTCCAAGTAGAATTTTTAAATGACCTTCAGTTGCTTTCATTGTCTCTGGTGGAATATATTGTCCCCCTAGGAAAAAATAATGAACGATGCTTGTGACCAATTCTGCAATTAAGTTATCCCACAATCATGATAGTGGTTACCATTATGACGTCGTTCAAAATCCAACAAGGCGTTGTATAGATTAACCACTTCGTGTCGCATTATGTAGTGCTTCCAAGCCATTATCAACTGAATTGGTATTGAGCCATCGTACAGTAAGCTGGTGAAGAGCCCAGAAACAAATAGAGTTTTGTTCCAACCAGCATATCCAATTTGAAGCCACGCCACAGTCAAATAAAAAATTCCAAGTAGAATTTTTAAACAGTAAATCGGTTCCGCTTTTTTGCTTACACAAATGTAACCTTTCGAGTTTGCAGAAGTTGAGCACTCTTGGAACAATGTTGTTGTAAGACGGGAGCAGGTACTTAGTTGAACATGAAGCAATTTTTGGTAGTTTTCAGCGATAAGCATATTGATAAGCTTTGTTGAACACGATCTTATGGAATTTAGAGTTTATTAAACTTGAATATTTGTGTATAGTGTCTAGGTTTCATTTCACGACTGGTCGTAACTTAAAGCATTCAATTTGAAAACGTTACAAGTTTAATTAGTGTCTAAAATTAGTTTTCCGCAAAAATGATATTTAACATGGTTAACTGATGTTTGTATCAATATCAGCATATCAGTGTCACATGAGAAGTATCAAATGTCCGACGATGAGAGTCAATGACATTGTGCAAACGTCAAAGTTACATGACCTGTCAAATGAAAACGGACACATTAAGTTGAATTATGGTCTGAAGAGACCACGAAATCCAAGTAGGCATTGGGGACAGTAATATGTATTCTTCTTACAAATTTAAACAGGTATCTGACATTGATACCTGGAACGTTGGACTTTGTTCGATTGCCTGACATGTAAGAAAATTATTGACGTGGCAAACTAAGCAAAACATATATTCAAATATTTAAGGGGTCCGGTTTCGACGAGAATAATATAAGTAAGTAATTATACAATAGTTTATGAAATGAGACAACGCAACTCAAAATTTAAATAAGGTTTAAAGTAAAAAACCTTTTGAAAAATTAAATTGTTTTTTTGTTTTTTTCCAATAATAAGTTATTATTAATACCTTTGGCAAATTAATTTTAAAATTTAGTTGCCAGTATTTTGATTAGAACGCAGGTAGATTGTAGCTACTATTCAGTTTATTTTAAGGATTTGTTGGATGGATAGTGGCTGGCAGAGACTGCCAGTTGTCAGTAAAACCCATCTTGCAAACTTAGTATTACTTGAAACATATAACCGATTATGTAAGCTTTTATAACAGACTGTTGTGTTAAAACAAACATTCAAACTTGACGTTTATCTCGTTTGGGTTGAGAAGATCACCATTACTTAAACCTAAGTTTGTAAGAAACTGACAGCAGCTTTCAAAACAGGAATGAAGCTTTGACCACTTTAGCTCCCGTAAACAGTTTGGGGTGCTTTGGCTTCCGCTTAGTTGCCAGTATTTTGATTAGAACGCAGGTAGATTGTAGCTACTATTCAGTTTATTTTAAGGATTTGTTGGATGGATAGTGGCGGGCAGAGACTGCCAGTTGTCAGTAAAACCCATCCTCCAAATTTAGTATTACTTGAAACATATAACCGATTAGGTAAGCTTTTATAACAGACTGTTGTGTTAAAACAAACATACAAACTTGACGTTTATCTCGATTGAGTTGAGAAGATCACCATTACTTAAACCTAAGTTTGTAAGAAACTGACAGCAGCTTTCTAAACAGGAATGAAGCTTTGACGTCTTTAGCTCCAGTAAACAGTTTGGGGTGCTTTGGCTTCCGCATATCGACATATGCAAATTTCATCACTTAATAAAGTTAATTTTGCTAGTATGAGGTTCGTAAAGTTTAATGCATGGTAACAAATGTAATTTTATGCCAACTTATGCAATATAAAGCCAAGCTTATACCCATAGCTTTGCGTTATATAAAAATTGTATGAATACATTAAAAGCTTCTAAAAGCAAAGCAATGCTGTCGATTTATTATGCTGCGATATTAGCCCATTTTATTGTTTTTACTAAAACTATCTACTAATTAAAGCTATTCATATTTTACCAAAATACCAAATATTCATAAATAGTTCGTTGTGTTATCGATTCATTTTTGGTTAATACAACATCTTTCATGGCAGGCTTGCAATAATCAAATATTAAATCATGTACACATAAATAGTTTGCCGCTGAATAAGTGTTGAAAAAACAACCTAGATTTAATTTTACTTTTATTGAAACTTCCACAGTAATGTTAACCATTGATCTTTGGCTATAAGCTATCCAAGCGTTAAGTGCTACAAATTATTGATATTACCCAGTTCTCAGAATGATAGATTTCAATGTATAATTGAACAACTTCAAAACGTAATATGATAGTCAATTCACTATCACATTATTGATTTAAAATTCATATGCCTGAGAAGTAAAAATCTATATCAGTTTTAACAATGTATTAATTAGATCCAATAAACTTGCAATGCCCTTGAAACGTTTTATGTTTAATTTACCAACTTACATCATCAACAAGTATTGCTGTCGGCTTCCATTACCTAGATCGTAGTGTATTTATCGTAAAAATTAACCTAAGACAAATAAATTTTTAGAGATTTCCATGATGCGGCACGACACCAGTTAACGCGTTGGTTCATAATCCATCCAAATTTTTGTAAACAGTAAATTAGTAAAAATCCCACAAACAATTACTGTTTTGTTCCATCCAGCAAATTCACTTTGATGCCAGGCCACAGGGGTATAAAATATGCTAGGTAAAGGTAGAGTCTTGAAGTAATAATTCAGCCCCACTTTTTTGTTTACACAATTGTAGTCTTTTGAGTTGCCAGAAATTGGACACAGGAACAATGTGGTTGTAAGCCAGGAACATGTGCCGAGTTGTAAATTTAAAAAATTATGATAATTTTAAGCGATTAGCGTATTAAATATGTTCCTTTGTTTTTGCTCTGTTAGATATAATTTTTAATTTCCGGGTTAACTTCACCAAGTAGTTATAAATCAACGCAACTACACGGAATGAAATGCATTTCCTGATGTACACTGAACAAGAACTAACATCAGTTTTCTACGAAAATCATATTTTATCAAGTTATTTACAAATGTTAGTTTCAATTTACGTTTCCCAGTGGGCATTCATGTTCTTAATAACAGGCTGGATTATACTGTGCTAGAGGAATAAATCAAGTAGTTGTGATTTTAAAATTTTGACCCAATCTTATACTAAATAGTCCTATTTAGTATTACACATCTTGACACTAAGAGTGCCGGTTGATATTTGCTTCATGTCGAGGTCTTCGGTTGGCAATGAGATCTGGCAATTTTTTATGAACGAGGGACAACTCTTCCAATTTTAAATTTTGTATTTGTTAAAACAATTAAATTGGATCTACAAATATAGTTAATTAGCTATGCAGGGAATTCTGTGTTTCTCATGCGACTTAATCTTTTAAGTAAAGAATCTATCATGACAGTGTACCTAGTCCAAAATATATTTTCTACCTGATGTAGTTATTTAGCACCAAAACAATACAAATAGGGAACATTTTATAAGGCCGTGATTTTGTTTCGGTATTTGCAGCCCGCATTTTTAACTGTGTTCTTGGTTCACTCTCACAGTATACATAGTGGGGATAATGTCGTCACCCGATCGTTTTGGACTGCTGCTACCAACCTTGACATAATAATTGTTTCGTTTACTCTCAATCGTTATTCCCATTCCGATAATGCTATTGTTAAATCCGACTAAAATAATTTTTGTTCTTTTACACATAATACATTTATGATTCACACACATTCACGATATATACTCGACCGATATTTTGACATACATACTTCTCTAAACTACTTCACTCAGCCGTCGTAGATGCGACAGGTAAGTCAATCAATAGGGTTCTGCAATCCATATGTGATATTATTATAGCAATTCACACTATATAAATGCACAACATTGATTACTTTGTAAATAAAACGGTTTGTATTCGAGTGACATACACACATAAAATTGGCGTGTCTCTCACTATTGAAGTAATCATAATTGTTTGCAGATTGTGAAAAATCGCAACATTGATTACTTTGTAAATAAAACGGTTTGTATTCGAGTGACATACACACATAAAATTGGCGTGTCTCTCACTATTGAAGTAATCATAATTGTTTGCAGACTGTGAACAACTTGTATTCGAATTAAATTGCTCAACGCTCCTAGTACATAAATTCTTTAATTCTTTGTATTCTCGGTATGACTTTGATGGCTTTTCGATTTTATGCTGTCTAAGTGTCATCATTGAAATCCACGAGCCTGTTTCCTATATAAATTATTTTTTGCTTTTTGTCACGTCCTAATAGTATTGAATATTTTCACTTAACGTTTATCCGTACTCAACCTACGATGTTCCCCATTCTATCAAGTGCTATTACATTATGTGCATGTATCAAAAATTGAAAACAAAAAAATGGGAAATTGCAACAAAAAAGTGAACAATTTGTTAAAGGAAATAACACTTCGCTCTCTAATCCACAAACAGGTGAGCATTATTAAACTCATTGCTGGATTCTGTAGTCCCTTCAAACATAACAATTCATCTGGACGAATTCTGGATTACGATCGTGGTTCCTCCACAACGAGAAATTTTAAGCGTTTTGAATATTTCCATGCGATATTACGACTAACTCAGTTAATCTCTATTATTGAGTTAACAAAGGGAAATTTCACATTAATAAATGGTGACATTATCTTGGCCAAATTAATATGGGTTAGTATTTCGTATTGTGGATTTATGGTACTGTGTTTTACTCGAAATAATTACGTAAACTTTGTCCAAACAATGAACACAATATATCAACCCGAAATTGTTCAATTGTCGCCATATATAAAATTTGTTATGATAAATGTTCCAATTGTTACCGTGCTTGTAACACCAGTATACTTCTACTTTTCCCTGTTTAAAAACTGGGACCCAATTTCTACATACACAGATATCCTATTATATGATTATCCTTTTGGAAGAAACATTATAAAATTTCTAACAGTTTTGTGTGACACATGGACATTTGCTACTGTTGTTTCTATTGGATGTTTCGTGATGTATAGTGGCATGTTCTCATGCAATGTCGCTCTGTATATTTTGTCTAAATCTGTGCATAAGAATATTAGTAAAAGTGAATTGTTATTCATTTCGCCAGTAGATCAAATTAAATTATGGATTGGTGAATATCGTCAGCTGCAGATATATACATCATTGGTAAATGACTGTTTCCAAAGAGATCTTGCTGTCCCATTTAAAAATGTATTGGTATCGTCTTGTGTTGTGCTTTCGGCAATAATTCTGCACGAAGAAATAAGGTTGACTATGTCAACGACAAGTTTAATAACAGCAGTATATATTGTATGGAATGTTTATTTATTTATGGTGACTGGATACTGGTTTCCTGGAAGGACAAACTTAATAAGCAAACGTATTATAGCAGTATGGAAAAATAAGTTGGGACTAAAGGTGTTTGCAAATCTGAACAGAAAAGTGAGAAGGGAATGTAGATTATGTGTGAATTCTTGTAGGGATATTAGAGTAGCAATTGGATACAGGAATTATTATGAGCGTGGAACGGCAATAGTGATTTTAAATTTTTTGTTGACTAAAACTATTAAACTGGTTTTGGTGGTTTTGTAGCTTTAATTATACCCCATGAAATATTAATTGTATGAAAATGTTTCCATGATGTCGACTGATTAATATCTGTTTACCATGGTTTGACGTCAAATGTAATTATCAATGCAAGATTTTTTGGTCACGTGTAAACTTATTCCAAAGAATGTTTCATATCAGCAAAATTACAAACATTTTCTGGTGCCATACGTAGCATTACTTTTAGAGTGAGTTTCCGTTCAGACATTTATATACAGAGCCAGTTGGGCACCAAAAGGGAATCTATGCAATATAATTGAAGCTTTAATATGTGTAAAAAATTAAACTAAAAGTGACAGTTTCAACAAAATAATTCCTACAATTTTCTGTTTGTCTTTGAATGCATTATCCTAATATTAATAATGATGAAATGTTAAAATGAATACCATTAAACGGTTGTTGGGCTCTAGTTTTAGAATATCGAAACCTGCAAATTTACACCACTCTGGTTAATGAAAGTTTCCATATATATTTGGCTCTGTCTGTGAAAGCGTTTCTTACGTCTTTAAGTATGATACTTTCCACAGTTGTATTACGTGGGGAAATTAGAGCTTCGACTTCAACAACAGGACTGGTTTTTGCTGGATACTGTGTTATAGCTTGTTATTTTGTGATGGTAATTGGATACTGGTTTCCTGGTAGAACCAACAGGATTAGTAAAAGAATAATTGTTAAATGCAAAGATAATTCTGGTGGCCGTGTGTTTTATTGTAATAATAGAAGACAGAGAAGAGAATTCCGAGCTATAATCAGGTCATGTATGGACGTTAGGATTTTAATGGAAACATGAAACTATTATGAAAGTGGTACTGCGTTAGTAATACTTAACTTTTTGCTGGGCAAAACAATAAAATTAGTCTTGTTGGTATAAAGTCAAACGATAAATTTGTACGGTGTGGTTATAATGTTGCTTTTTGCAATCACCAGGCTTTCTGATAGATGAAATACGCTTATTGTGTACATTTATAATAACTGGTATATCTGTCTACTTGAAAATTTTAACTTTGTAATAATTATTTATAATATTTAAGATAACTTGAAATATGTTTGTTAACATGATCATTTGTAATGTATTATTGTGTTGAATATAGCCATGTTAAATTAAGAAATAAAATTGGATTTTAAGCTCACAATAAAATTCAGGACTGGCTGTTTTCTGTGATTGAGTTTGAGCATTTAAAATTTTGGCCATATATGTCATTTTATACCAACATGTTCAATATGAAGTCAAGTAACATACCATCACAAATGCGCAACGGGTGCATTTAAAACATTGCTTAGTCCAACAAAAATAAATAATTGAGTTAGCTTTTCATAACCGAATGAATTATCCAGCTTTTGTACTTGGTACCAAATCCGTTTTTGTAGCACTAGATTTTTTTAAATTTATCCATCTACTGATTAAAACAATTCAGTTTTCTCGACGAATCAAAACAATTATCAGTCCAGCTTTCGACTAATTACTTATAGAGAATTCGATTGTGATCTTGAAATGTTTTGTTACTTAATAGAATCACTTACAGCATCAGTAGGTTTAAAGTCTGATTCACATTGAATTCCATTACCGTGAGCGTAGCGTAATCATGATAAAAAATAACCGACGGCAAATAAATTCTCAGTGTTCCGGGTGACATGACATGACGCCTATTGACCGTATGTTTCATTTGCCAGCTGAGTATCTCAAATTCCAAAGACATCCTCACCATGCCAAAGGTAATGTAAGCGGAGAGAAAGGGAAGGGGTAAACTCAATATTTGCAAACTTTACTGTATGTGGTCCATTTTAACGGTGGAAAGTTCCATCTCATAACAAAACGAATCTCTTAACTTTCCATTTGAAGTCGTCACCAATATCATTCCCAACTTACACAAAAAATATTCTTGGACACTGCATATTGATATAGTCCGGTAGCATTCCGAAATACTCACTGTTTTCGAAAGCACGTTAACTCAACTTACAAAATTATGCTTTGGAACGAACAAAAAATATTCGCCGAATATGACTAAATATTAGTGATTATATCAAAACTAATACAGTATTAATAATGTGAGATTAAGACCGATGAAATCCAAAATATTTTGGGATATGGGACGCGAGTCTAGTCCAGTCGTCATAAATACATTATCAACCTAATAAATAATTTACACCATCGAAAAAACCACCTTTGCATTTTTCCTCATATCATGTTAAATTCCCCAACCAAATAAACACATACCGAACCAGCTTACAGCATTAACAATTCTCGTCTGCTCCTATATTTCTATGGAATGTTTTTCCGTGCTTATCTGAGTTTAGCATTGAGCGGTAAAGCGAGCCTGCCAAATAATTTCAGGAGCGACAAACAACGTAATATATGAACTGCCGTCGAAATATTGACTCTTACACAATCATATTTACTTTTAAATACACTATGTTCGAATGTTTGTTCAAAAAATATTCGAGGTGTATGGCTTGTGGTATTGTTTATTCAAATTTAAACCGTTTTGATCACAACATTTAACACACATTTTGCTTGGTTTTAAAACATAAAAATGATTAAACTCTTACGAGTATTGTGTGAGAAAATATCAATTCAGTATTTACTCGAACTGCAAATTTGTCTTGCAAATTTAGTTGTGTTATTTTGTAATCCATTTGAATTGAGTAAGAGTCCGGAAACAATTGTTCATGTTACTCGAAATAGCAGAAGGTTAAGAAATTTAAATTTTTTATATAAGAGTGTAGTTGTACTTCGAATTCTGCAAGCCACCTTTTTAACATTGTCCATGCTTAACATTCACAATAAACTAAGTGGTGACGCTATCGTCAATAAAACATTTTGGATTGTTCCTACTAGCCTAAGCATAATTATTATTTCATTTACTCGCAATCATAATTCTGGTTTTGTGCAATGTGTCAATACCTTATATAAAATTAAAGTTGTGCAAAACTCTATATTTATTAAATTTCTAATGCTGAATATTCCTACAACGACGGTTCTTATTTCACTTCTTTACGCCTTGCTAGTTGAATTTCAAAATCTGGAACCAATTTCTACCACATTTGGATTGATGTTTCCAAGTTGGATTAGATCTGGATGCGCATTTCGTGTAATATTGATTCCTTTGGAGTGCTGGATATTCGCAATAACTGCTGGTTTAGTTTGTCTTGTGGTATATGGCGGTATGTTTTGTTGTAATATAGCCCTTTGTGAAATTGCAAAACAACTTCAGAATCATATTAAAGCTCCAAAACAAATTCGATTCAGGTCCCCATTTCGTCAATTTAAATCGCTGGTGTCAGAATACCGTCGTCTTCAGATTTACACGAATATGGTAAATAATGACTTCCAAACGTATTTGGCGGTTCCATATAAAGCAATTTTAACATCGGTTAGCATGGCTCTTTCTACTGTAATTTTAAATGAAGATATTAGAGTAACAACTTCCGCAACTTCTTTTTTTATAGCCAGTTATACTGTGGTAAATATTTATATGGTGATGATAATTGGGTATTGGCTTCCTGGAAGAACTAACAAGATTAGTAAAAGTGGTGTTGCAAGGTGGAAGGGTAAAGCGGGATTGGAAATAATTTCTTCCGGAAACTCTAAAGTGAGAAAGGAATTCAAGGCTATTATTAATTCTTGTCAGGATATTAGGATTGTGATGGGCAGTGGGAACTTTTATGAAAGAGGGACTGCTCTCGTTATATTGAACTTTTTGTTGGTGAAAACAATTAAAGTGGTTTTAATTGTGTGATAAATATAATTGTTCCAGCAATGTTATATAATTGACCAATATGTATATATTCGAAATACCTAAATAAAGAAATCAGATAAAGACGGTTCACATAACATTATCAATTTATTTGTCATTGCATGCCCTTTTTCCGGCATAATAAATTTTACATTTGAACCATCTCCCAATAAACGATTATCAAAATAATTCATGAATATGGTCATAATAAACAATTTCCCGGTTCTCCGAAGAATAACATGTTATCACCGACATCATCTCCGCTTGGTTTTATATAATAAAAAGAGGAATGTTACGAAAAGTCTAGACAAGCATTCTGAGCTTTGTAGGTATGTCTGCTCGCTGAGTAGATAATGAATGCAGTCATTTGATATTATAAATTCTACAAATTCTCCCCGTATATCAGCTTTATTCAACATGCTAAGCAATAAATTATTTCTTTCTTATATAGTCATTTTCGGTTCGTGCATAAACGATACCACGAAATACCAGCGTTAAATTTCCGTTTTGAAATATCCGCTTATCGAGGTTTTTTGAAAGGGGCAATATCTGATACAAGAAACTTATTTTAAACTTATCTCTGTTCACATATTAGCGATAAATATTAAATATTATGTCAAGTGCTTATATTGTAACCGTAACAATAAACTTCTGTGCGGATTAAATTGGAGGAGACAAGGAGTATTTCATAATTCTAGCAATTATATTTAAACGTTTTTAATGACATCAGAAACTAATTTTCATATTTTCGGAAGGTGATGGTATTATGTATTTTAATTTTTTATTCCGTCTGTCATATTTAACACTGAATATTTAATTGAATTTTAGTAATTGTGGTACATTACACGTTGGATTTCCATGTAATTCCTGGTCATTGCAAATGTAGAAAATGTGCCCTATTAACACTATCCCTTCACTGTTGTCTGATGGAAATTTGACTGTAATTTCTCAGCATAAATTCTGACTGCGAAGGTTATAATTGCTACAGCAAGAATAATGCCCAACTCGATTTATTTTTCACTCCTGATCCAAAACTATGGTAATGGTGACCGTAATCCTTGCTAAAATATTAAACGTGTTGGCAGTGTATAATTATTATGCATATACTTGAATCCATTTACCTACTATAGGATTAGTTACGGAAATCGTTGCCCTCGGATTGAAGGGCTCGGTCATGAATTGAGAATAAATAAATATTAGAAAACACGTGTGATGTGGTGTATCATAACAAGCCTAGCATGTTTGTACGTTATGCATGCCATACATAACAATTATTCCAAGTCATGTTTGGTATTTGATTTGCAATTTATACGTCGAAACGTTATGTTACATATAATGTCAACCATATCAGCTAGAATGTTAACAACCGTTTACATGTTAGATTCATAACTTTGATAATTGTGCTACATACCTAAGGTATTATATACAAAAATCAATTATTGTCAGTAGTCATGTCAACTCCAAACAAGCTGAATATTCTTCTCGTGTGTATTAAATATTATTTTCACGACATCATGGGGAATTGTGAAAAAAGGATAAAACAATTTTTAAAAGAAATGCCAATTCGTTCTCTAATTCAGACACAGGTTTATATTATTGAATTGGTAGCCGGATTCTTCAGCCCATTTGAACGCAACCGTGATCCAACATTAATATTAGCCTACAATTACACGACATCTTCAGTACGAAATTTTCAGTTTTTTGAATATTTTCATGGGATATTACGAGTTTCTCAGTTGTCGTGCATAATTCTGTCAAGAAACGGAAATTCCAGTTTACTTAATGGTGATAATATTATTGCAAAATCCATCTGGATTGTGATTTCGTACGTTGGATTTATGGTGTTATATTTTACTCGAAACAGCTACCCAATTATTGTGCAAACAATTAACACAATATTTCAACCTAAAACTGTTCAAATGTCACCTTCCATAAAAATTCTAATGATAAACGTTCCTATTGTTACCGTGATTATTATACCAATATATTTCTACTTTTGTTTGTTTAAAAGTTGGGAGCCGATATCCTCATACATGGATTTTTTACTAATTAATTATCCGATAATCAGAGTCATTGTTAAAGCTTTGATAATTTCTTACGACACTTGGACATTTGGTGTAGTAGCTGCCATTTCATGTCTGGTCCTCTACAACGGCATGTTTTCCTGCAATGTCGCACTTTACGTTTTTTCTGAATGTGTGCATACGAACAGTAGTAAAAGCAAACTTTTATTCATTTCACCAGTGGATCAACTTAAATTTTGGATTAGCGAATATCGTCAGTTGCAGATATACACGTCTATCGTTAACGATTGTTTTCAAAGAGATTTGGCTGTGCCATTTAAAAGCCTATTGATATCGACCGGAATTATGCTTTCCGTAATAATTTTACACGAACAAATACGTGTTACCATGTCAACTGCAAGTTTAATCACAGCAGTATATTTGGTGTGTAATGTTTATTTATTTATGGTTATTGGATATTGGTTTCCAGGGAGAACAAACTTAATAAGTAAGCAGATTATAACAGCATGGAAAATAAATTGGGGTGGCAAGTCTTTTCGAAATTGAACGGAAAAGAGAAGAAGGAATGTAGATTAACTGTATACTCTTGTAGGGATATTAGAATATCAATAGGGTACAGGAACTACTACGAGCGCGGAACGGCAATAGCGATTTTGAATTTTTTGTTGACTAAAACAATTAGATTGGTTTTACTTTTGTAGCTTCAGATTTGTTAAGTATTTGTGACAAGAAATCGAATGCAAAGAAATGTTTCCGCATTTTCACAAGTAGTCAAATTAGGTCCGTTTTTTTGTAAGAACATTAACGTCATCTTACATTGTTTTATCTATGATCACTCAAAAGGTCTTTTTGTACATGTCAATTGTTTATTGGATAAACGATGAGATTGTAATAGCTTGATGTATGTATTCTACGAAATATACAGGAAATGCCTTGACTAAAATTTTAGTGGTAATATAAAATGAACAAAACCACAAACATCATAAATAACGATTTTGACGACCGATAAGATGATATGGTAAAAATAATTTTGTGGAGGAATGTATGATTTTTTGATGACGTGTCGATTTAGGACAATTCAAACTGAAACGACACTGTGAGGTTATTTGTTTCTCCGAATTTGTACATTGCTTTTAGTACATATCGCAAATATCGATCAAATAGCTGATTTACCTTGGCATCCAGTCAAAAATAGGCATTTCATTATACCGTATCAAAATACTTATAAGCATGTGAGAAAATACCAAGTCACATGCATATTTTCAAACAATTCTCTCTCCGAAACCCATACATTATTATGTTTTTGGTTTGTTCGCCATTAGCTTAGCTTCGAATCGGTTCGTAAATCATAAAGAACACCTGCTAAATAATTGAAGTGAAGGATTCCGTAAACCATAACTCACAAAATAAAATACCACGGTAATAATGGATCCCTGAACAATAAACGTTTTACTGAAATTGTATTGAAAACTTTGTTAGTGAAATACACGTATGGCTTAGTGCTTATTTCAGTTTATGGAGTATAGCTTCTGGCGTTAAAGTTTTTCCTGCTTAGATTTTTTTAAAAATAAAAATGTTCCAGGTCTCCATAAGTATTTTTCAGAAAGTTTCTATCCGTTTTTTGCTCCAACTGCAACTCCGTCTAGTAAACATAGTTGTAGGATTTTGTAGTCCGTTCGAGTTGAGTAAACAACCAGACAAAATTGTGTTTACAACTAAAGACAAAAGAAAATTAAGAAACTTGAATCTTTTGTATAAAAGCGTGATTTTATTTCGATTTGTGCAAGCCATAATTTTCACAGCGTCCTTTTTTCAGTCTCCCAGTAAACGAAGTGGGGACGATATCGTCAATAAAACATTTTTTATTGCTGTTACGTACATGAGTATCATAATGATTTCTTTTACTCGTCATAACTATTTCGGTTTTGTGCAATGTGTCAACACTTTATATGGAA
>JAHZMV010005091.1:0-24544 GCA_027743765.1 Coecobrya sp. COE2 | reverse complement strand
GAATGATGATTTGATGTATTTTTCAGTGTCGAAGAAAAAATCAAACAACTCGAAGAGAAAATCAACGACATTGTCGAACAATCAGTTCTCATTTCCTGCAAAGGTGACACTAAACGCGCATTAGAACTTGCAAAGGAAGCAGCCAACAAGGAGCGTTCACTAATCCGCCTCAAAGAACAATCTGGCACTCATGAAGGTCATGATTGGGACATTACGTTTTCCGTAATGTTCAATTTGGCAAGCCAGTATGAAGCGTGCTACATTTGGTTGTCGCATGTTTCATGGCAGGGGATCCTGATAAGATGAAACGGGCATTTCAGGATTTACTTGATGTCCCCGTTGAAGAGGAGGACGATGCAGACAAATATGATACGTTATCGGTAAGAAAAATTAGTATGAAATGGATCTTTTATGAAAATTATCTTTCTTATAAAATGCATTATTAAATGTATCTTATGAAAGGACGATCCAGTGAGCCAACTTCTAGTGGAAGTGTTGAAAAATGATAAATTAAGAAAGTTGGAAAAAGAAAGGAAGTTATATGCCGAGAGATGCGTTTTATCTGCAGCGCGATTAATTGCTCCTGCCGTGGAATCAACATTCAGTGAAGGATATCATTGGGTTACAGAGGCCATTCGATCTTCTGCTAAACACGCCCCACTAGCTCATGCGCTAGAGGTTAGGAAGCAGTTTGAAATATACACGTATTTTGTTTCCTAAATGTTTTGTCTAGAGATGAAATCTTAATCAAAGTTAAATTTTTGCGCTATTAGATAAGCAAGGCTTTAGTTTGTCTAAAACAACGAGAGCTTGGTGACGCCATTGACATCCTCAAGTCGTTTGAAAAGAAAGAGACAAAGGTGGCAACTGCAGCAGCGACAAATCTGTCATTCATGTTCTTTCTGCAAGGTGACATGGAGTCGGCTGAGAAATATGGTTTAATGGCAAGCAAGGCAGATTATTACAATTCCAATGCATACGTCAACCTCGGAAATTGTCATTACGCCAAGGGTGAATACGAGGAAGCTCGTCGCTCGTATGCAGAAGCAGTCCAAATTGACGCCAGTTGTGCTGAGGCTTTGTTCAACTTGGGTCTTGTCAATCAAACGCTCAAGTTTTATGAGGATGCGTTGACTTGCTTTCACAAAGTGCAGTCGCTGGTGAAAAATCATCCTCATGTAACTTTCCAACTTGGAAGAACCCATGAATTAATGGGAGAAAATGAGGTGGCAATGGAGTGGTTCCTCAAAGCGTTGGCTTTGAATCCTTCAGATTCTGGGATCTTGAAAAAGTTGGGCGAGTTGGCAGATATGGAAGGAGATAGACAACAGGCCTATCAACATTATTATGACGTAAGGGGCACTGAAATACTTACCTGCATTTAATTTGTAATGAATCTTAGCAAATAATATTTTTATCTTATTATAGTGCTACAAATATGACCCATCAGACTTGGATGTGATTCACTGGATTGCTTCGTATCTCCAAGAAATGGGGTTACCTGATAAAGCCTTAAGTTTTTATCAGAAAGCTCTCGCCCTCCAGCCAAATGAGAGTCGCTGGCAAATGCTTATGGGTGCTGCATATCGCCGAGTTGGAAACTATTCCAATGCTATTGAATGTTTCCAAAAAGTTTATAGGGACAACCCAGAAAGTGTCCAAGCGTTGCAAAATCTTGTAAAGTTGACTAGCGACCTGGGAATGCCCGAGGCTGATATATACAGAGAAGATTTGGCAAAACTGGAAAGAAGCATTGGGAATAGACTGCAGTCAGCTAGAATGAGGAGTGGAGATGGAAGAGGGAGAATGGGTACATCTTCTGGGAGTGCTGGCAGAGGTGGAAGTAGCTTTGATGACGATGGTGGAGGCGGATTTGGAGAAGAGCGTAGTCCGTATTCCAGAGGCAATTCTTCTCAGTTTGGGAGACAAGGTGGAGCCATTGAAGAAGAACGTGGAGGAACGGAAGATTACGGTTAGTTGACATTATCAATCTTTTACAGCTAATAATTATTACATGCTTCTCTCAATGTCATTGATGGAACTAAATCCGAATTCAATTTAGAATTGGAGATGCAATTTGGTGGCGGTGGCTATCCAACGGCAAGTAGTAGCGCAAATAAACAGCAAACACGTAGACCTGAGACACGTGGTGGGAGAGGTGGATTGGCAAGACCAAAAACGGGTTCAAGGGGAGCAGCAAGCTCAAGTGAGGATGCGGATGATTTTTTCGCTGATGACGAGATACCGGCGGATTTCTTACCTGCTTGAATCTCAAGTATTACTGAACGATTTGAATGTGGAAGGTTCCACAAATGCTATCTTATATTTAAGTGTCCGATTCGTTAATAATTTATAAATAAAATATATACTATATTGATAACGATCATGTTGAAATGACTTATACGTTCTTCAAGTATCTTCATGTAATTTAATATCTTGTCCATTCAACTCAATATGCCTAATGTGATTATACTTCTAACGAATCTCAACCTTGTCATAATTTATTCCTAGCTTTTATTCAGTTACTTGTTACAAACAACACAAACGGATTGAGTTACAAATAGTACCTGTCACATTTTTGTTCATTAAACGTAAATGGAAAGAGTATGCTAACTATTCACATACTACCCCATCCCATCTGAATCCATATATTTCGCAAACAAGCTTACTACTAATGCAACTACATATTTCTCGAACAATTATTTCCAACCTCTATAATGACTTGTGCGTTTTGCCAAAATATTAACTACAACCATAATCTACATAATGAACCTGATAATTACACACAATCAAGTTCAAGTGTCATATAGTATGAATATGTCAATAATGTTAAGCATGATAACAAAAATCCTTGTATGACATTTCTCATGGCACATTAATGTCGACATCCGTACCATATAGGCAGACAGTTTGGTAAATTTTTATCATAAATACCAAAAGGCCAAATGGTTATGACTTTTAAAATATTTTTCACACAATAATTTTTCTGGTAACTAGATAAAGATAAAAATGTGAGGGAGAGGTTCGGATAAGATAGCATTTTTGTCAAATCTAAAAGTAAATAAGTCATGAATGGCAATATAGATTTTGACAATCTGGTCATAGTCCACAATCACATGAAGCTTGTAGCAATCTTATGTATCTTCTCTACAAAATCGAAAAGTATCGCGAATTGAAGACTTACAAATAAATTGTTTCTCATCATCATTGCCATTTCTGAGAACTTAATGATCTCGTCCCGTTATTACCATATATAATTATATACTAGAATACAACAAATCATCATTTTTGCAAGTATATAGTATATATTTACGTGTGTTCGTAGAATGTAAAACCTCAAAACTACGTCAATTCGCAGCATTTACTCGGCTCGACCTACGACGAATTGTATGACCTTGCGTATTGTGTACCATCTGGCCAATTTTGATTTTGGGTGTCTTTTTCTCATTCATCTGGGCATCCTGCCTTGGCCTTTTAACAATTTTGCACACTTGGATGAACGTGAATGGAAGCGAAGAATAGAATGAAGCCGGGCTTAATACGACGAGCCCACGCCGCCAGAGACAGCAAACAAATGGACACATGCCATAATGCCAAATGACACCAAAAAATAATATCGCTAACTTTTCGCAGGGATGCTGCCAAACATAAATGGATACATTTTGCTCACAGAGAGATAGTAGCATTGATTATCATCACTTTCAAGGCTATTATGATGATGTCATATAGAATTCCGCTTTTCGCATTTTCCTTGTGGACAACCACGATAGGTTTTCATGGTTTGTATGCGTGCTCATGCTTTTGCCAGGAATAAATGCATAAATGCATAAAAAAACTTCTTGCTTTCACTTCGTCTATTTCCTTCCGCTTCCAGGGAAAGTACCTCCTTCCCACCCACATTTCCACCGCCATCATCGCTAGATCAAGATGCTTTCTGTTTTACAGTTTCCAGCTATTCAGGATGATTCTATAGTTTTGGTATCGAAGGAGTAGCAAAATTTCAGAGAAAGGCTATTGTGATTGTAAATGAAACACTGTTGCTGTATAGCTAAAATGAGAGAGGTTCGTTATAACATTTCATAATGTCACTCTCTCCCACACACATTGAGTAAGGACTGCGGTTCTATTATGGTGTTTCATATTAATAGGAAAAGTTTTAAGCAAAGTTTCATAATATAGTTTTGTGTTGGGTAATTACATGCCTTTATATATGTACATACACGTGGACTCATAAAGAGAGAAAATTCCGAAAATTCTTTTTATGGTTATCATCATCATCCGGTAACGTCAAGTCAAATCTACTGAATTAATTGTACTTGATATAAATGCTGCTACAAATGAGGAACTTGTATTAATTGAATTAATTATAAGAGAGGCGAGCGTGCAAAAAGCTACACGGTCAGCTAGAAAGTGTTTTGCACTTGAGCATCCTACTTACAAAACAGAGACAATATAAAGGGTTAGCAAATTGAGATGGTAATGATGTGGTTGGCATGTGGCGTGGTCTATTTTTTGTCGTTGCTTGCAATTTTGTAGTAAGCAGACCTAAAACTCCTCCAACTAACTGGTTTTCCATTGAACTTGTGCTGCTGCTGCTTTAATCATCATAATCAAACGGCATAAACGAAGGAATTTGCAAGGGCATCCACACTAGTGGAATGACGACTTGTGCTGCTATAGACTATGATGCTTTGTATGATGATTCTTTATTATTGCATTGCTTCAAATGTTTAATTGAAAGCTGAGATTAATTACATGTTTTGGCCCACCTACAAAACTTGCATTAACTTGTCCAAAAGATTTTCATGTTTATTACTCAAGGTCAAGGTGAAATTCAGAAACTGAAAACGCATCCTCAACCATACCGTTTAGCTAAAAATTAATGCACCATGCAGTTGAAAATTTCATGCAAGATGAAAGTTTATGGCTGCGATGATGATTTTGTTCGTTCTTTTTAGTAGTTTAGTCAGTCAGTATAACAAGGTGTAAAAATCACAATCTCATGTTCCCCATATAGATAGCAAATATTTTCATACCATCTTAATTATAACGGGCATATAGGTAGCAGCATCGTCAAATGCGATAATAAAAGTTCGTGTCACATCTGTTACCAATTATCATAGAAGAATTGGTTAAGATTAGTAGTAATGTTAATGTCCCTACTCTGCACTTAAAATCAGCACAATGTGCAATTTCATACACCGCAAGTACATCTTCGATTTTCCTAGCTACAGCATTCATCTCATAATATGTCAAATATCTGAAAGAATTATTATCATTACTTCCTCCTTTCATGTGCTTCCATTCTCTTTCTCAGGTATGTATGCATTGAATATTGAAGAAAATTCGTGTATAAAGTTGCATGAGAAATACCAATTTATTTATCTGTCTCGAGACAGAAAAGACATGCTATTGCCGATTAAACCTATATTCACCTTTTCCATGTATGGTTATTAAAGGGAAAAAAACTGTATGAAAGTCAATCGGCTGGGATCAACGCGAAAGAAGATTGAAGGGAATTTTAAAAATTACAGGAAACTCATTCGCAACTAAAAATAATATCCTGAGAACCCATACCGCACTGGGGTTATTAAAAATACATTTGTTTGAAGGAGAACGAAATTTATGCAAGGGAAATTCTTCAAGTTTCTTGTTATGCAATGAAGATTCAACAAAGATAAGCCTATTATGTTGTTTTCCAATTTACGGTCATTAATCCATTACTCTAAAAGCAAAAAAGCTATACGGTGAATATTTAACTTTTATTTTGCTACCAGCGAGGTAATGTCATTTCTACCTAAACTGGATAAGACAATATGGAAGTTGTATCATGCCTCCATAAAAATTTCATTTCACATTTTCCTCTCGTTAAACACACGAACGTGAAATGAAAAGGGTAAAAGGAAATTGTCATTTTGAAACGAAATGACAAGCGCTTTTGTTAGCTACGTCATCAGTCCTTGTAGTTGTTTGTTGTTTGAGGTTACGCTAAAAGATTAGTCTGGAGAATTTCCTGCCACTTTGTTGTTTCTTCGGCTGCTGCCAACAAAAATGCTCCAAATTCCTCTTAACACGTCTAAAATATTTAAGTAAACTGTGCGGAGACAGTTAACAAACACTTTTAGTTACAGTCATCAACATGCTTCCATCCCATTATTTTGTTCCACAGAATCCAAGCTTTTTTATGTTTTAGTCACAGAAGTTGTTTTCGTGGAGTGGTAAGTCGGTGGTACACAATTGCACCGCAGAACCACTGCACATGATTGCCTTCTTCGTTTTGCTGTCATTACAGCAACTGCCGCAGTACTGTTGGCGTCAGTAGTATCAGCAGAAATAATCATTAGCATTATCATGGCATGTGATATAGACGTGTCTTAAAAAACTCTCTGCACTCTTGTATGATGTGCCGGTTCTGCAATATTTTATTTTCAGACTTGTATATTCTGGCAAAGAAACGCACGTGAGTAGTAAAAAAATTGTTTGATACGACAAAACGTGTTTACAAACACATACACAAGCATAGAAGAAACATAATGCTTGGGATTGGAACCACCATAAAATATATACAAAGATCCGTAAAACATGGAATTCTTTTTGCAAGATCAAGTAATCCATTCATCCTTCTACTTATGGGGTAAAATTCATCAATAATTCTTACCAGGATAAAACCATCAGAGAGTTCCTTTTTTTATTCCACTAACAAGCTTCCCAGAAGCAATTGCACCAGCAGCATTTCTACATAATAGTCAATACAGCAGTACACCGGATATACCAAATTACACACGCGCAACACCAATCCAATCGGAATAAGAAAAGTCTGCAGTGATACCATACCGCACCAACACTGCCATTACCGCCATCACAATAATAATAATGATAACCTTGTACTTGACTAACTAAGCATTGCCTTTTTAACAGTAAACATTTTCCTGTAAATGGCTTTTGGATTCGCATGCAGTAACTATTTTTGCTATTGACCAACATTAATCAGTGTATAAAATGCAAGGTCAGGTTTAAGAAAAGTCGGAATGTGTATTTTTCTCCTGTCTTCACTAAGCAAATGCATCAGTCTCTTATCTCTTGGTCTTGGCCGCTGGGTCAGAAAAATGGTTATAGGTCTTTGGACCATTTGTCTGGCAGTAGCTCACTCACAGAGGAGCTTCACTTCTTTATTCAGAACGACTATTAAATACCATGCGGTGTTTTTTATCAAAAGGAATTACAACTTGGTTGTAAGTAAGCCTTTTTACGAATTCCTTTTTATTTAAACATCACACGTTGTACATGATGAGGTATTGGAATAAATCATTCTTGTACAATAATTTTAATTTTCTTCTCATTTTCTTCACACGGCAGCACGAGCCGAGAGCGTCACACGACGATACAAAGACCTGACGAGCATGGGCTTAAAGGATTAAAACAGTGCATGTTTCAAATTATAAAAAAACTATCAACATCAGTATATTATTGAACGTTACATCTCTTCCCCGCGACATGCATGACAACTCCTAAAATCTCAAGCTCTTTTCTAATTTGTACTTTGTACTTTTCTGATTCTTCTGTTCGTTCTTCCTTTCTTTGCCAAGAGCAAAGCAACAAGGTTTATAATTAAATTGACATTGGAAAAAATGTTTATAGAGCAAAATTAGAACCACATGCCATACCACAAAGGCCATGGGCCGGGCCTGGCATAAAAAATCTTTCTCAGACAGGAACATAAAAGGAAGAGCGGATGTTATTGCACGGATGTTCCTGTGTTCGGAATAACAAACATAGGCTAATTGTATGTACTAATGTTCCTGACTGAATACCACTTCTTGATTTCGGCTTTGTTGTCAAAGATCATATAAAACTGAAAGAAGTATAATGTTGAATGTGTAGGTAGAGGTGTGGTTAACGGTTATGTCATGCAGTTATAAGTTAACTGGTTTTGTTGTGAATTCTGCTTTAATAACCAGATGTTCATAATGAGTGACGTGAAGATAATAGTGATAGGACCACCGCGATCATAATCATATTCCAATTTGCTAAAACCATCCGAAACCGATTCTCCTGAAAGCGCCTGGCTGATGCTGATAATAATCACACATCATACAGGAAAGAGATATCGTTGATATTTTATATGGTCTTTCTCTGAAACAGCTCACAGTTGCAAATTCCAAGTGACTTGGCATTTACAAGTCTCACTTTACCCTAAATATTGCATGTTGTACTGTAATATATCGTCACAAGCAGTATGCAACGTGATGTGACTTTCACATTGGTTCACATTTTACCAAGATGTATAGAATAATTTTGTATTATATTCTTCGCAACAGTAGAANTGATATTTTATATGGGCTTTCTCTGAAACAGAGTTCTCAGTTGGAAATTCCAAGCGACTTGTCATTTACTAGTCTCACTTTACCCTAAATATTGCATGTTGTATTTACTGTAATATATCGTCACAAGCAGTATGCAACGTGATGTGACTTTCACATTGGTTCACATTTTACCAAGATGTATAGAATAATTTTGTATTATATTCTTCGCAACAGTAGAATTGATCTTTGTTATTAAGGTAAAAGCAAATTAAGTGAAATTCCATGTTTTGTGTGGCATGTACCTTTTCCCCATATTTTACACAAAACGCTCATTTCTCGAACACAACAAAGCATTATAAGGTTCTGACTTTGTTTGTGAAAAAAATAAAGCATTTCTCTTGTTAGGTTCACCCAAATGTTTCCCATGAGGGAAATTACAATCATCCAAAATTGATACTTGATTTCTACAAGATATTTTTTTGCTTTTCTTTGATACAGATATTATTCAGCAGACCGCAACCGCTGACAATCTGTAGCTATCCGGAATAACATGGGATTATAATATGCTTAGTTGCTTTCTATCTTATTATTTTGTTCCTGGTATCTTTTGTGATTAGCTACCACTAATTTATTGATGCAGTTACATAAAGAAGGCAGGAAAATGTCGATGATAAATGAGACTGCAGTTGGTACGCTACGCAGCCAACAAGGTACATACCATTCTGTTTACTTCATCAAATTAGCATCAATTTAGGACCAAATTCACTTCGGATGACTTCCTTTTTCTTGATTTCTCCTAGTAAAGTTACAAAATGTAAAATGTGGTTGATTGCTTACAGCTTCTCATACGCCATGCTGATACGGATGACAGATTTTTGCTTTGTTTGTCTATGCAAATCTAATGCTTGTGCTGTGACGTATATACGTCTACGTACATCCGGAGCAGACATTGATGGCAAAAATATAATATTATTTATTTCTGCCACAAGTCAAGTCGATAGAGGCAGAGACATATAATATCACATTGAAACTTCCTTTTCCCATGAATGGCTTTTGTTCACTCTACTTCACAAAGAAGAGTGAAAGTGATAACCCGTTATTATGCCACAGTGTTTTGACCGTATCTCAAAGCACATCATCTACCACGCTTACATAAGAATAATATTATTATCTTTTGTAAAGTAACCCTTCTAGGCAGCAGGTAATGTGGTCGTAATAATACTAGCTAAATAATACAGTTATTCATGTATATCAATTATGCATTGTAGTATAATGCTTGTTATGCAGGCTCTTGAAAGCTTTTCAAATAAAAATTGTATAGAATTCTACCTTTTACATGTAAGTTGATATGCCTAATAGGTTATATGTAATCGCTTTTAACCAAGGTAGATAGGATATAAATATAAATTAAACATGGTTCAGCCATGTGCCTGCACCTAACACATTTTTGAGAGACCAGAGACTAGACTGATGAAGAAAAATGTGTGCAAAAACAATATATTTTGACGTAGCAGTAAATATGCCAGGAATGTGTGTGAGCATCTAATGTCGGTAGAGCATGTGCTATGCGAAAAAGTTGAAAGTAAGTTTTACTGATGACGATGCTAAAACTAGCGTGGTATGAAGCACTGTTGCTGCTTTCGATTCAAGCAATTATTGCTATTATTATTATTAAAATATAAACCCCTTGTCTCAAGTAAAGGAAACTTGCCAAGTTGGAAGAAGGCATGGTCCCTCCTTCTTTCCCCAGTGTGGTGATTGCGCTCTGTAATGATGATAATGATGAAGGTGTAAACAATGTATTCTTTGTAATACTTTTATGCTTATTTTGCCAAAATGCAGTGTTGTATTCTAGAAGTGTTCTATAGTTTTTTTACGCATTGCTTCTTTTTCAGTAAAGAAACAGCTAAAGGTTTAGTTGCTAAAGTCAAGTCAAGGCTACTCAAGAGCACACGTCTTGGTACAAAGAATTAAATAATCTCTTGCAGGTTTCTGGGTCCTGCTTTCTGCTTCCTTTCTTACTCTCACCAGCAGCAAAAAATGTATATAAATATGCACATGTTGTAATGTAGCAAGTATATCAGTTAGTTGCAAAATATATATAGGTATTATTTTTCTTTTTTTCCTCGGCCATCCTCCCACAATGCTTACAAAAAGCATTAGCGCCTTTCTGTGGTAAATTGAGTAACGATATAAGTTCCATTGTAAAGAACTCATGAAAGTTGTGTTACATACATACATATATACAGATACATGAATGGTACAGTTTATGTATGCAATAATACGTGTTCCATTGTAGGCCTTTATTCTCGTTTACTCAAGTCAAGCATAAGTGAAGACTCAATCATTGGCCAAGAAAACGGATTGCAAAAGAAGTTTTTGCATGTAGTGCAGTGCAGGAAAGTTAAAAGCTATTTTATTAATATGTTGAGAAGATTGGAAAGTAAGGAAGGTTAACAGCGACAGTAAGCCTTGGTGTATCACTTTCATCGTATGTCTTCTTGGCAGTTACCGATAATGCTTACAAATTTCGTTAGTGTAAAGTGTACACATTTTACAGTTTGTTCTTTCTGTTACGCTTCTTCGACAATACTCCGCTGAGGTATCTAACAGCAATGCAGCAGCATAATAATAAGCAGCCCACTAAAACGTAATCATAATGTGAGCCAAAAGACGAATCCAATATAAGCTTGATGCTTTATATATCACTGCTGAACAGTTGCACTGCCACAGCAGCATGTTGAAAAATGGCAGTGGTTTTGTTGGCTAGTCCGCTAAAAATCCTACTTTCATGTTGACTATTTTACTGCCTGTATGCGTCGCTTCTCACATTTCACTCCTCTGGATACTATAGACTATGCGCTATAATACTGGCTTGTTGTAAACAGTTGTCTTCCTTTAAAACTTTACAGTTTGATTTTTATGCACAAAGTTGGCTCTACGCTTGCACACTCTAAGTACATAGTTTGGCTCTCTCTCTCTTGAAAATTACTTGAAAAGAGAGTGGAGAAATGAAACAAGGCCTTTTCGCAAACTGTAAAGAGCACAGAATCACAAGTAAAGTAAACGAGTGAGTACCTTAAACAACAATTTATTACGCTGACTACTCGACATCAGGGACCACGACTGCATCACATTACATTGCATGTCCACGTTCCAATCTAGCAATCTCGCTGTAGCCGCGTGTACCTATATTTTCTATAGAAAGCATGACAAGCATTCTCATCATGAAATGCAAGTCCTTTTTGTGCATCCCATTAGTTTGCGTTATTTGTATGATGATGCAAGTAAGCCCATGATATTACATGGTTCACAAATTAGATAATTCGGGAAAAAATAAAAGGGTAAAGAGACACAGTTTTAAGGACACAAACGAAGACAAAAAGAAAACCTTTTCTAAGGACAAACCGTTTTAAAAGCGAATATCACAATGTGACCTCATCCATTCACGTTGCAGTGCAGTACATTTCATTCTAGCAGCAACAGCAATGATATTCAGCATGATCATCAATTTTATTTATCTTCTGCCTGCATCAATGGCTCATCCTAAAGTGGCGGAATGGGGAATAATAATAATGATAATATTGGCTTACACAGTGAGTAGCACTGCCAGCCAGAGAAGAAGAAGAGAGAGTGTGGATGAGTGTGCTGCAAATAGCATCAGAATAATAATATCCTTTTTACTCTAGTCATAATAATAAAAATAAGAAAGTAAAGAGTTTGAATTGAAAAATTTTCTGTCTGCATTTTCCTTCTATTCCCATTATACGTAAATCTAATAGATGTCCTATGTCGTTTGTCTATCCTTCATTTTAGCAGTATAACATGTACATATTGAACTGCTACTGCTGCATTATAACTTTTTTTCACATCGTATCCTACACTCTTCTGCGGTCTTACGTCTCATGGCACATAGGTATTCTATTCTTTCCTCATCTTTTGAATGATGACGATGATGCTGATGTGCTCCTGCTGCTGATCCTAATATTTTTCTCTATTGTTCAGCTAATATAATGGTAAGGGGCAGTGGGAATAAGAAAAAGATAAGGAAAGGAAGGAATGAGAGGTGCTACTACCGTTGCCGATTCTAGTGTGAATCTATTACTTGTGCGGATATACACAGCAGCACAAAGCGCAATATTCTCTCAGGAGAAGTATGCACTAAACTCTAGTAAACTGCTTTTATTATGGATTTCCTTTCTAGAATATAGCACTAAAGGTTGTTCTATAATCGGTCGGATTCTCCTTCTCTCTCTCTCTCTCTCTTGGTTCGCGTCCTCTTCTATGTTCCAATGAACTACATTTGATCCACTGCATAAAACAACTATTACATTGCAATGCACCCATAAACATTTTTGTATTTTGAGACATTGTTTGAGAGAGACACACATATAATGAAAAACGTCACCAACGTGTGCTGTGTGTTGGAGTTGGTTAGAATTCTGTACGGAAACTGTAGACAGAACATACTTCATGTAGCGACTCTTTTGCTGCTGCTGTGCTGACGATGCGGTTCTAACTTAAGAAAGAAATGAATCCGTTTCTCAATATATTCTTCTAGTTTTCTTATATATTTGCTCATTCAGTGTGAACTCCACTTTCATATTCTCTTTTCAGTTACCAAGTCAGAGAGAGGCACTAGCGATAAGAGGAACGTTTTCCTGTCTGCTACTCACGACTACTACCAACCAACTCTCCGGACTCCTCACACTTTATTCCGCGTTTTCCACAATGCATAATCTCATGTGCTCGCCACTTCTTTTCCTCATGCAGTTTTTTCCTTATTCCTGTATAGAAAACGCAAGGAAAACTTTACATACACAAGTAAAAGGCGCCCTTTTCTCAAACACACAAGGATAAAGGCTTAAGCCTTTGTCGTCGTCATCATCATCACCGCCATGATCGCATTTTGCCATCGTCTTATGCTGCATCCAAAACTGCTGCTGCTACAGTTGTGAACTTCGCTATTTCAATTTTTGGTAGTGCTTCTGCAATGCGGATTCCTTGCACTTCGCACACTTGCCCGTCGTTCCTACTCCTCTTTCTTCATATATTTGCACGTGAGAAATAGCAACAACGGAAAGCTCGCTTTCGTATTTCGTGATATTATACATAAATACATGATTATATTTTGAATGTGGACTTACACACACACGATGTTATGATATTATTATGCCGTTGTTGCAAGACATGAGATTTTGTCCTCGAGAAGAAAAATCATAGACATTCTAAAAAGTAATGCCCCTCTCTCTCTCTATCCTTCTGATATTCCATGACTCATTCAATGCTGTAGGGTTTGAGCTTGCCTACTTCTTGGTTTCTTTTCTATTATACCACTGCACTCTGCTTCTATCATGCTGCTAGCTAACTACTACGCGTACTCGATTCGACTCTATAGCGCTTACTCAGTTTCTAGCTAGAGACCCAACGCAAAATACTGTGCTGTTGTTCGCGATGTGTTTTTGTTCCGTTGCTACCACACTAGAACATCAACATCTTATACTGCCAGCCAACAACTACAACAAGCTAGTTAGGTAAGCACAGCAATGTCAGCCAGTGGTCCTTGGTAAACGAAAGGAAAAAGAACAAACCCAGTACACGAAAAGTTTTTGTAGAAAGTCGACCAAGAAAATAAGCAAGAAAGAAGTCTATATGTACCTAAGTAAAGATCTTTGATAAAAGAAGAAGCAAAAGCACGCGAGTGAGATTCCGACAAAAAAAGGTTCGTCGTACGTACTCCATGCATGGGATAATGGTATGGATAAGTAACCTAAAATATTGGGATAGTTTCTGAATTTTCTTCTTGTCTCTCTCTGTCTCTCCACTTTAGCTCATTCATTCATTGAAAAATACGAATTTTCTCGGCTCTATATATGCGAGCTAAAAGACCAACTCTGCTGTTGTTGTATTGACTTGACTGAAAAAAAGTCTGTGAGCTTCCTTAGAACGAAGTCAGTATTGAAGTGGTGGTTGCTCCTATTAGGTGAATGTTATATAGTCGCTCACTCAGTCCGTCTTATGTGCTTTTAGTGTGCTGTTGTACGTGTGTGTTTGTGTGTGATAGAAAAAGGATTTATAAAAGTAGAGAAGAAGACGAGAGACGAGGAAAAAAGAGGAAGTAGTGGAATGACTCAACAACAACGATAATAATAAATAAAAGTAAGCAAAAAAGGAAAAAAAATCATTGAAAATATTTAGGTTGGCCAACAACAAAGCAAAAATGTTCACTTTATACTTTGGGAAAACACATAATATTTGCCCCAAGAGTAACACAAAAATTACAATAGCCAATATCAATACACGTTCCTATGTATAAAAATATATATACATGTGGCTAATAGAAAAAAAATCGTCAATATAAGTACATAAATATTACATATATTTATACTTTCACGTTGCATTAATACAAAACCAGACATGTTTACCTTTACCAACATATATTCATATAAATATACAATAAAAGTAAAGTAGAGCGATTTTTACAATCCATTGCGTTTTTCAATAATTTTTTCGGTATTCCTCCACAATAAGTCGTTACAAACCATGGAGTTGTTTTCTCACCCAGCTACCACTACTGTCGTATATTTTCATTACTAAAATGCACTGTAGTGGACATTTTTTTTAGTTTTTCCTGCTAGCTTGATGACGATGATGATGGTGTGTGCTGCAATAAATGTAGCAACATTCAATTTCATTTTCGTGCAAACCTCATCACGCCATACGAGTACTTTCAGCCAGTGTTCACCTGTTTCGTGCTGAATACTATTATTGAACTGTTCCAAAAACCTTGACTGGACTACTACTGGTGATGGTTGAAGTTGTTATAATGACGTGCATATAAATAATATACACCTTGTTCAGCTGCCGCTGACTTAAAAAGGTAGTTAACCATTTCCTTTGCATCACCACGGAGTATGTTGTAGGTAGTTGGGGTGTATTTTACTGTGATTATTTTATAGTCACTGGTTAAAATCATCGTATTGCTTTATGTAAAATATATATTTTACAGAAAACCAAGTCAATTAAACCATAACATATTGTTGTCTGGCTTCCGAAAACATATCTGTTTGGCAGCTGTCATCTTTATATACTGCATATTATATTCACCCACTTGACTTGTGACTTGAATCGTTAGCGTATGGACACAGACACAAGGTGTCAAGATCAAGTACACGGTCGAGTTATTCAATCACTACATATAGCATCCGCGAATCACACAAGTGACAAGATAATTATTTGTGTACGTGGACTAAAAATAAACGTGTCTATACAGTGCAAACCTACCTAACATTTTTATTTCATAACATTCCTAATTACCAAAACATTATCGTTGGCACACGAACCGATAGCATTTTTATTATTGTTTCATATTGTGATTTATGCTGTAAACAAGTTGCTCAATGATTACTTTCCAATCTCTTTTGAGTGAACTATCCATAGGTAATATATTGCTATAAATGATTATTATTATTATTATTGATACTTTAATATTCAATTTAAATTCATATCAGTCGTTCACAACTTGTCATTCTATGAGATAAGTATCCGCATTATAAAAAGTTGGAAAATTTATTTTATGCAAACTTTCCCTATTCCAATGAAACAAAAGTTTTATACGTGTACTTCTCTCCTTTTAATTCACTCAAATGTAGGTTCAATTTATGAGACAAAATACACGTATAGTTAGATATACTATAACAATAAGTGTACTTGCCAGTTTCCTATTAGTAAGTGCAATAGTCAAAAGTCCAAAGTTAAGAAACTTGTAAATTGATTAAGTTACAAAATAGCAACAGCTAATGAATAATATGGACATAAATCTATCGTCAACAATTCATAGTAGCAAATTAGTATAGTTTCATCTCAAGAGGGAAAACTTTTCTTTAAAATTGCATGATGACGGAAAGTATAACTTTTGACAGGAAGCTTTTTGTTGTCAATTTTGGTGTTGAAATTGCTTACGATCGCTGTATCGCTGTCTTGTAGTCCTGTAGCAAGAGTGAATGAAATGGACTACATACGGGAATGAAGACATATTTCAAGACTAGGAAAACAGAGGTTTTAGTTTGTAAAGCACGTGTACACACAACAAAAAGCTGAAAGAAATGTTATTGTTGTGAAAGGAAGGAAAAATAGACCACAACTAGAACTACTTCATTTGTCTTGCCAGCATAGATGACTATTCACATTCGTATATATATAGAGCAATCATTATATTATTACCTCTTGCTCGATCAACACGATTATTTTTGTGAATCGAATGGAACGACATACCATATCTTCATCATACATATTCACAGATGCTGCTCTACTATTATGAAATTTAGTATGTCAAAATCTTACAGAAATAATACTTAAATGCGAATTTTACTGAAGTAATTCAACATAATAGCATCTGGCTCTATGGAGCGTTAATGATCAAGATGGTGTTAATAATTCATAAAAGTACTTGAGAGCAAAGTAAAGTGGTATACGGTTTTGCACTTTATGTTTTACTGTGGCTCGTCAAACGATACTTTTTTATTACCTTTTTTGCCTATTTCACTCCTCATCACCTGTCAATAAAAAAGACTGAAATTGTCTTGAGGAAAAGGAGCAAATGTGTGGTTCCCTTTATTTTTTATGTGTTAAGACAGGCTTATAGCAAATAGGCTCAGATCATTAATGTTGAAAAGGCCAATGGAAATAAAGTACAAAAGACGAGTAGAGGATTGTCACCTCCAGCCAAAGTTATCGATTAATTGGGGAAATATGTATACATACAATATGTTTTGAAGTGCATAGGTACATAATTATAGGGAACGTGGACAAATAAAACTTATTGTTCATGTCACACACATATCACATCATCAACATCATCACTTAAATTGCAATTTGCGTTTCTTCTTGTTAACGTCTTCACTTTGTCCTCTTGTGTCTCGTCTAAACTGACAATTTTTTTACATTGACCTTCCTCACAGCAAAAAATAATAATAAAAAAGCAGAATATTTGGCTTGAATTGATAGTCATAGAATTTTGCAGAGATGTGTGTAGAGGGAGAAGCCAGTTAGGTGAACGAGTCATATAATAATAATAATATTGCATGCATGCATCAAGTTCACTTGTCGTAATAAGAGCTAATGAAATGCTTTCGTTTTTGATGAAATGAATGAATGAATAATATTGTTCAAGTATTGTTCTACTGCCTAATATATTACGGTGCAACTCATGGACAATTTATTCAATTTAGACTAGTTGATCATTATATTTCACGTTCGCAAACATTTTCTAAAGGTCACTGGCTGGCCTTTACATTTTTAGAGAGGAGAGCAGCAGCAGAATTAAAACATCCAGCCATAATCATTCTCTCTAAATTATACTGTTGCCTGAAGCTACTTATTGTCTCTGATAGTCTTGAATTGACAACTATTTCTTCTATAACATATACTTACGTTATTTTCGTCATTTTACGGTATAATTGTCAAGATTCAAGATAAGGTCACTAGTAGTATGTCTACATATTATCAAGACAATTTCTTCTGCTTTTTATTATACAGTTGTGTGTTATGCATCATGCAGTCATTTCGTCATCATCCTAAAACCATTAAATCAGAAAGATGTACAAGCTCACTAATCATCATAATAGTCAACATAGCTATTAAGCAATTCGTCACTGATTTTGCTACCTTCTCTGCTCAACATTCTTCTAGTAGCTTGAAGACATCCACTGATTCCAAAAATATGCTAAGTATAAAAAGTAAGTGGAGCTACAACAAATGACCATTATTATTTAAGAGCTCTCTATGTAGGCAATTAACCTACAGCCAAGTATAATTTGCTCCATCGAGATTATAATATAATTTAACGGTAAAGCATAATAGTAAAAGGTATTAGTGTACGTAGATGATCATCATAAAGCGAGAATTATGGTGTTATTCAAGTGGTTTGTGGTCTCCGTATTCCATTATGATTCGATTCTCTACTATAATGGCAAGAATAGATCCTGCATGCTTCACTCTTTATCACATTTTACCTGCCAATGTAAATTGATGAGTGGTGATTGATATGCCAAAAAGGCGATAATACACGAAAAGGATTTTGTGCAAAAGGATAAAAATACTACATGCCAACAGAGAGACAAGACAGAAGTCAAGAGAGCTACAAGATAATGTGTTTTTGAGCAACAACGGAATAATATGAAATGCTTTTATGCGGAACATAGCTAAATGTTCTATTACCTTAGATGCACACATATACGCAGTACGCACATTTACACAACAAGAGAGTAATAGTAAGTGATACAGCGGAGACTTGTGCAAATTACATTACTACTTCGGATATTGCATGTCATCGTAACTTATAATAGCAGACTCCATATTACATTCCAAAAGTGTAAAGAGAGCATCAAAGCAAATATGTATAAGACTTATACTACATGCATAAACATATTTACAATGTGGCATGATGATGTATCTTTTACCGGCTTTGCTTTTATGATGCTTACTAATATTATGATTTTTTTGCAGATCTCGCCATCAAAATCACTGTGTGTAGGAAGATATTGGATTGAGCAAAGTAAACGAGCCAGCTCGCTCTTCGTTTTCATGAGTACATAATGGATCTTTATGTACATTATCTACGGTACATGATGATGATGATGACTGACTGACTGCTGATTTGACTTTTGTGCTCTTCTCTGTTGTTGTTATCTCTCTTTCAGTCGCTACTTCTATTCATCCTCGAAACCTTTGAACGATACAACAACATAAAAATACTCTAGTACCTTACATACCTAAATCTTGTGACTTGCCTGAAAATCTGCCTGTCTGATTCAAAAGCCTCTCGACTACCTCTATATGACTGTCGTTGTCAGTGTTCGTTCCACTCAAGCCGTATGAGTAAAACCTGAGAAAACGCTGTATATACCTAAATACCTGTTTTTTGTTGGAAGAAGAAGAGAAGCTCATCTTCATCATCATCACCACATCAGTTTCACTGCTCGCTACTTTATGTGGTTGGTGCGGTGCTATTTTGCAATAACAAAAAAAAACCTGAGAGGAGAGAACTGATAATCTCTATCCTATACCACAAGAACGTGTACCCATCTCCCTTATGTGAAAAGCGGACCGACGACGGACAATCAACATTATCATTGTGTCTGTTAGAGTATCAGCATCTATCTACCTGTGTGTTGTTTCATGACTTTATTGTTATTGTTACGTTACGACTCCTTACCTGGTTGATGATTTCATTGCAATATTGCGTATATAATGCTCGTTCACTCGTTGTTATACACGTCCTCTCACACATACACACCAACAAAAGCAAAGATTTTTCATTATTAATGTAATGCAGGGTGTACCTATGTATGGTGCTTGATTCAGAAGGATCATGAGTAGCAATATGATGATTACTGCATAGAGCGCAGTGCTTTTTGTTCGCCAGTCATTCTCTTGGATTCTGTCAGTTTGTTGAATAGCCGTGTCGGTGGTGGTCTATGTGCAACAGTCAGCAGTGATGTTCGTACGACTTTTGACTGTTAGTCGTGTGTATAAAATACCTGAAAGAAGAGATAGTCTACATGATATACAGAAGCAATTGACGCTGCTCTAAGTTACGCAGCATATTATAAATATACGTGTATCATCTCTTGCACTTTGCTACATGCTCTTTGAAATCCCCTGATATTTCTATACATCCACACGCAGAGACTCACGTTTACTGATATTAGGAAAACATAAGGAGAATTTAACTGCTGATGATGCTGTGATTTCACTCATTTCATTCAACCTTGCCATTTTATTGTTCCTTGTACCATTTTTGCAAGTCAACAATACTGTACTTATAAATGAGCGTACTCTTTTGAGGTACAGTTTGTGATTGTGTGCAAAACAGAGTTGTGTGTGAAAAGAGTCGCGCTGCTAATTGCACACCTTAAATCGTGGTCGCCAACATTTTTTGATTGCTTTGTATATCGAATTCGTTACTGTTTTTTAGTTTGTGTTGTACCGTTACAGTTTTCATAGAGCTGGTGCATTACTGAATTTACATTGAAAACTGTTAAAAATTCACAGACTTTTAGCTCTCTTCATGAGTGAATACACAATTACATATACGCATATTATTAGCAAATAATATATTCCTAAACTAACAGGGGAGCCAGTTTGAAGAAAGGAATAAAAACGAGCAAGTTCAAGAATTTAGAGAACAGCCTGAGGCGGATTATTATTAATCAGGTGCCTACAACAACAAGTCCAACTGCATCAATTATAGACGGAACGACAGGAGAAGGAGCAACCATTTCAACAATAGCACCACCTTCATTTTTAACCTCAACATCGAGGAGCACTTCGCCTATTCCAATATTTGCGTCGATATCACCTAGCAAAACGGCAATCGGTCGGGCTGCCACTGCTGCAGCCTCCTGTACTCATTGTACCTGTCGACATCATCATCACCACAAAGTAATCAGCAAAAAATCTTTTTTTATAAAAAAAAAACTTCCAATAGTAAAATATAAAATATATATATTTTTATGATTATCATCATTACGTACAATTGCATTGCATTACTTTACTTTTGATATAATATACTACAAGCGAGCAAACTTCTTTTTTTACCTTTAAGTTTACACTGCACACACGTTTCTGCATTCATTATCTTTTATACCGATGCATTTAAATAATACGTGCTAAACATAATATGATGAATATCTTTCAAAGTAATAATGACCAAGTGTGTATGTGTGTGCATTTATCTGCAATCAGACTTTTTTCATATAAACAAAGTTTACAGCTTATTGCAAACCAGTGTAGCAAAGCAAAAGCTGTTTTCCACCACCACAATAATTTTAAAGAATACACCGTTTGAGTTTTTACTATATACTATCGTTGTAGGATGCTGACCTTACAAAAGTGCAATAGTAAAAAAAAGACTTATCTCAGTGTGTGTAGAGTGAGTACGCACAGTATATTATAATGCTATACATGTCACGTTTAAATAACACACGTACCTACAATGTTCGTATTACTTAATTGGCCAAAAGAAGTGTTAAAATGTTTAGTTCATATTCAAATGAAAATCAGTAAAAAGAATTTTCCTTTTTTACCTTTTTGGCGCAGGATATGTTTTACATGCATTTTACCTTCAAAAGTAACAACATGATCCATGCAATAAAACATTTTTAAAATGCACGTTTCTCTTGTAATGTTTTCATACAAAAAAGTATATTAATAATTATGAGTAATGTACTACAACAAAATACTGATTTTTTTACACTATTAAAATATCTATACACTTTGTTTTCTATATAGAGATTTTTTTATGTAGAAGATTTATTATTATTAGTAGTACTTGATAGAACAGTGCTATTTAGTACAAAAAACCGTAATCTAAGGACGTGATTATGTTTTATATGAGATAATAATGATCCATATATAAGTATGATGATATGATAATTAACATTTATGTATACGGTATTTTCTTTCTATATAGCTTTAACAATAGTTAATTTGAGAAAAACATACTATTATTATATTAATTAAAAAAACGCTGACAATTTTCTTTCTTTTTTTGTTGTTTTTTAAACAGTATAATGACTTTAGATTTCCACCCGGAATAACAATTTATAACATGATCGTCTAAACGTCTTCTGGTGATGCGATGAACATGACCCTGTGTGGTTTTTAGTTTGTTGTTGGTGATGATGCCCTTAAACATCCTCGTCTTTCTCTCTGTCTTGGTCTATCAGTGCCACACAAACTTTTGAACGAAAAACCACCTCCTCTCTCAACAACACAGCGTTATATTCTTACCTCCTCGTCCTATAATATATCCGACAACAACTTAAGCAACGAGATTGATAACTGAAACTACTGTCATTATTATTTTTTGACTGACTTTCATTATAACATTTGAGTGCTAAACATTTTGTGCTAACTAACATAAAAAAAGTCACACAAAAACATTACTAGAGATAATATATATATGTATACCTAAAAAACGACTGAGATTAAATGCTCATAAAAAATTGTACGGAAATAGTTGCGGAGATCATGCAGTAGCCTTAAAGACAAAGTGACAAAGTATTTAGACAGATAATCACTTACATTTTATTAGTACTCTTTATAGACAAAACTTTATATTAGCTTTATAGTTCCAGAAAACAACATCAGTTTTCTAATTACATCCGTAGCTATATATTATACTGAACATATTATACACACATGAATTTTTTACTAGTTCTTTGCTCTATTTGGGCTTGACCTGTCCCAAACCGTACATCTAATTAATTACATTCTTCCGTTGTTCTGACACAGTCAGCAAAGATAAATTAGACTGCGACGATCACTACGAGACAGGCACACGCGACACCGCAAAGCAAGCGTTTTTTGTCTCTTTCATTTTTGCTCTCGCTGCTATGTGCTCATGTTTTTTTGGCTGCGAATATATAATATATTCAGTATCTAATTACTTATTACAATAATATTATTAATATTAACTACTACCACGAAAGCTAAAAATTATATATACAAACATACTATAATACTAAATTTACCAATTACTACTGTGCTGCTACTGTAATACACACGCCATCAATCCAAAATCCAAACCACTGCTACTATATACTTTACAACAGCTACCAGTATTACTACTACTACTACTCCTACTACTGCAATAATTGATTGACAAAAAGTTAACAAGAAAAGCCCACACACACAACAACGACGACGTCTTCTCCATCCCCGTTTTTACAAAAGGGCAGCAAATCCCAAATTTCGCATTTCATTAAAAACCAACAGATCAACAAGGCTATATTATAGCTAAAAAAGTATAGGATTTGAACATGAGTTCAAAACACCGTGAGTCTGACACAGTAAGTTGATATTTTATTTACAAAAGGAAACATTTTTTTCGTTATTTCTCTCTGTATCCTCTATATATTCTCTTTTCCTTATCTCTGTCTCTTTCATCTAAAAATCTATCTGTCTGTTCTTCTGTCTTTCACTTTATCTTCTTTACTTTTTCCTTCATCTTCTCTTCCGATATTTCGCTGCTAATTTATTATTCATTCATGTAAAAAGATTCGTTTTTCATTTCCTACTCGTTGATAATATTGTTATTCTTACATTCCCCCTTTTTTCGTCGCTAAATAATAATACAAAGTGAGCAAAAAGTAATAATAATTGCAAATTCTTAAAAAAACGCAAGTAATGTTGAATGTTGCTGTGACGTGCTATAATATTCTAAGAACCACCACCACTACATTTTTCTTACCTCTCTATTTAATCCGACTAGCAAACATCTGAAAACGATGCTATTTTTATTGATTGTGCGCTCTGAGCAGTGTGAAAAAAACTACTCCTTTCTTCTCTAACGATCATTTTCTACTACTACTGGGTTTTTGGCAAGCAATTTTTTTTGGAAAGCATGGTGTGATGTGTGTGATGATCATTATGGATGTGATGATTTTAGTAACGATGCATTGCATTTTATGTTTGTACTTACTTCTCTCTCTACTACTACTACCACTTATAAACGTATTAATATTTTCAAGCAAGCATAAAAAACATTTTGAGTAAATACACAACAAGATTAACATTTTTAACACTAACAAAAAATACAAAGTGCTTTTATAGCTTTTATTTCTACATTTTTTAATACTTTTTTATGTATAGACACTTATATATAGTCTTAGTACTGACTTTTTGGTGACTATCGTAGTGGGAGGTATTAGATATATAGTTATTTTTCATACCTCTATTATCGTAATTTATAACTAGAAGAAAAAATATGAAGCAAACATCAAAAAGTTTCTCAGTATACAGGATAAACAAACAGTTGACTAGAGAAAAATGTACACGTAATGTGTACAAGTACAAAGTACAATGCAAAAGTAGAAATGCGGTATATTGATGATATATGTGATGTAGGTATAAAAAAATGACTTTGTTCGTTCTTCTGTTTGTCCGTGTGGTTTTTTAGGTGATGTCGTGATATATGCGATGATGTGTGTGGTTGGTTATGATTACCTATCTAAACACATAACAGTGCAGTACAGCAAAAATCTGTTTGCCAAACTGTCATGGCTAGGCTGGAAGTGGAGCTTTACATATTACATTCATCACATTATCGCATATATCATCATGGTAGGATTATACTTACCAGGTTTTTGGCCTGTTAACACATAAGAATCGACTTATGTGTTAACACGCCTGTTAACACATAAGAACTAATGTGTTAACACCCTTGTTAACACATA
>JAHZMV010005090.1:0-12157 GCA_027743765.1 Coecobrya sp. COE2 | reverse complement strand
AAATTGTGTATGAATTTTGCTTCCTATATTAACACTCGCCACCGCCCACGAAAACCATTTTATGTACTTTTTAACATACGCCCAATCGATCTGTGATTTTGAGTTTTTGAAACTGAAGAAGATTTTCTATATATTATTACCAAAATTCTTTAAAAAATCACCACATCCCGTAACGGAATTTCCTTTATTCCTGAAAATAATAAATCTATGAAGTTCAATTTGCAATGTAAGAATTGCAAAAGTACTACATGTTTAATACGTTGATCAAAGACACGTTAAGATGAATAAATGTGCAAGAAATGTATTGGATTCTTGATCGGAAAACATCGCTTTAAGCTAGAAGCTTTTGCCGTTGCCACAATTTGTGCTGCTTGTCTAGTATGTAAGCCGAAAATGAGTAGACTTTAGTTTACGCTACGTAAGCATTAAGATTGCTTTTAATTCATTTTGTCATTTATTTCACTTGAAAACAGCAAAACTTGAAAAGTATGAAGAATCATATTCTTTGTGCGTAGTCAGCCCATTTGAATTTGTATGAACCCAAGCAGTTAACAGTATCTAGTCAATGGCTGGTCAAACCACAAAATCTATTGGCAATGCTGGAAAAAATTTCTCGATACATGGGAAGCATATAATCGGTAGAAACGCAAGAATGTACACATAGGTATGTATCATAATGTGATGAGCAAGTCATTTTTAAGCTAATTTTGTCTAAAGCAAAATTGACAATGTTTTACTCGGCCGTTTTAATGGTTATTGCCATTGCATTGAATGTTATGGCAATAAAAATATTTCATTATGGTTGAGTCGAGAAGGGTTCTAACGAACGCTTCAAGAGAAATCATGCTATAAAATTTGCAGGCAATATTATGTACATAGGTATTTGTAGAAAGCAGAGAGTAATTTTTCTTGTTTAGATATACATACACCGGCAAAAAATTCAACTAAACATTAAAAATATGCTACAACAATATTTTTAACATCATCGTTTCGTTCGTATATTTTTAAAAGAACGAAGGAAACCAATCAACTAGGAATTTTTTTATTGTCCAGGTGCAGTAGTAAAACGGATGAATAGTGATGATAATGTGATATTTATGATACATACTTTGTATACCTATGTGCATTTCATTTCCTTAGCAAGTCTGGTGATATGAAAAATGACATTCAAACACTGTTTCACGTGAACAAGTTTAGAATTAATGCCGATTTCTGTTGGTATAATAAATAATAATTTAGTAGGTATCCTAAGTTGAATATAATAATTATATAAATGCTTCCATCGTTCGTTCTTTTAAATGCAAAAAAAGCTTACAGAGTTCCTGGAAGCTGGAAGCTGGAAGTTCCTAATAGTTTATGGCTCAGAAAACTGGACCTTGCCTTCACTGCCCACTGATTATGAAACTGAATTTCCAGAAACAAGAATGCATATGAGAGTATGACAAGTTTTGGTCTGTGAATATCTAGGAAAACAGTATCCAAAGCCACAAAGCTTCCTTTTGTTCTTTGAAACTAAATACGAACTGATATGGTAGTAAGGACAAAACACGAAGACAACAGAAATTCATAACAAGTCTTGTTCTCTTTCTTATCAAAAGAGGAAAGCATTCATGTTACAGATGACAGATATTTTTGGTGAAACACTGTATTTGAAAATTCATGATAATGAATAGGTATATACAAAGTTTGGCTTTATACAAGCGTACTGGAGGGGAGGGGAGCCGAAACGATACGATACAATAATGAGCCATCAAAATATTCGACAGAGAACGCAACATAAAATAGTCATCATTAGCATAAGCATTAGTTTAAAAAATACATGTACATATAAAAAAGCTCATAAAATATCCCAATTCCTTCTGCCTGTTTGACATAGAGACAAAACGTGAAATGTTTCCCTTTACACTATTACTTATCGTAAAGCAGCAGGCAAGCACCAACTTTTACCCATTTTATAGTGTATTATATACATAATAATAATATGAGGATGTCTTTGTTTCAGTCTGGTCGACTACAGTCCCAATTTGGGACTCCCAAATCTCAATTGCATTCACTCACATCATCACACCATACAGTAATCTGCTATAAGTGACGCAACATTTTTCATATATAGCTCATATACTACACCATGAAGTGAAAACAAAAAGAGAGAAACAAACCGCCCAACATTTATATTATTGTGTAGGTAAGATTATGAATAGAAACAGAGAAGATGTAAAACAGTGGCATTTCATTCCCGACCCTAGTCAAAGAATACATGCTCACATACAAGGTTGATCATTACTTTGCAGTTGTTCGAAGAAAGAGTAAAACAGGCTTGTTTGCTTCAATAATGTTACAATTGGCGACATTAATGTGAGTGTATTGACACTGATGTTTCCTGAATTTGGTAGATTATAAACTCAGATACAACAGCAAAATACATTTGAAAAGTGCATTTTAAAGACAACTCCCGAAATTTTGTTTTTATATATTTTCGGTTCGTTTCGTTCCTTTTGCTGTGCAAACAAAAGTACTTTGTTAGTAGCCGATTGATAATTGGTAAATAGTTTGCTCCCTCAAAATGGCAAACTTTAAAGAAAGCGAAAACTTGACGGCTAATATGAAAGAGTGCTTTCTTCAGCTGGAAATTGACATTTCAAAGAAACACAAACAAATAGAATACCTCACTAATGACTTGAAAAGGGAACGACAGGAGAGAATGACACTACAAGGAAAACTAAATAAAATGACTGAAGCTTTTGTTCAAATTCATGGAGAGCTTGCAGAAATTTTAACAAATTTAAGGGGAAGTAATCAGGGCAATCTAAGAATAGTACAACGTTTCCACGGAAATGAATACCAGCAGAATACAGAAACCTTTTTGCACAAATTAAATCACCTTTCTAATCAAGTTCAAGAAAAATTTGAAAAGTGTACTGCTAACAGGAAACAGATCCGCTGCGAGCTGCAAGTAATTCATAACATGTTAAAAAAATTGGATGACATGGTTAATGAGAAAATCGAGTCTGACATGGATAACTGTTCATCGGCAAGCTCGGATATTATCGTCATTAGAGACGATTATAACATCAGTGACAGTGACAAACTCATTTCAAACTCTCCACGTGTTGCACCTACTGATAGTGTACACTCGTGTCAAGGTCAATCAATTAACATTTTCCCTTCAATATCGAGTTTTGGACAAGACAATAATAATTTACTACAGCAAAATTCCAGGAGTCAGCCAGAAACGACTCCCACCTGCAATCAAGCAGAAATTTCACTAGATCAGAATCGTCTTTCGAAACGTATTTCAATCAAACCTGTAAGACTTGTAGATGAATTAATGATGCAGCAAAGAATGAAGGAAATCGCCGTTACATTGAAAGAAAAGGAGAAAGCGAAACAAATGATTTATGTTAACACTACTGAGGAACACGGCATTGGTAACTGCAAACAGCATGGAACCAGCAGAAAAGAATTTTATTGTCTTTGTGGTTTGGTGTATATACACGAATGGGAATTAATGAAACATGTCAATTATCACTCATACGAGCGGCGGATGTTCGCATGTCATTTGTGCGTGCAGCGATTTCATAGTGCCGGTCACCTCAAAATACATTTGTCCACTAGGCACAAGATAAAATTGGACGAGACTGTTAGTAGGATGGTAGGATGCACAAAATGTGGGGGAATGTTTGACTCTAGGAAGGAGTTACAAAATCATCAGTCAACAGAACAGTAAGTAATAAGATGTTAAAATGTGCATTTCTTAAAAATAGAGAAAAAATGATATAATATCCTAAAATCCAAACATACTTTATTTATTTCAGTAAACTATCTCCTCAAGTTGATATACCATTTACCAAAATAATCCACAACCCCGCTACTAAATCAACAGGGTCAGCTATCGGAAATCAGGTAATACGAAATAAAAAGAGAGTGTTGGCAGCGACACCGCAACAACTTGGAAAAGATGGCCGTTATCACGGAATAGACAGTGGTGGACCCGAGTTTCATTGTGCTTGTGGAAATAAATTCAAACGTTCCAATGCGCTAATTGAGCATATCGCATATTTTACGAGTGAAGGGAAGTTTTCGTGCGAAGTTTGCGGACGAAGATTTCTGGGAGCTAATTATCTTCGAAAGCATATGATACAGGCGCATAAGTACAACCCTGGAAATTATTTGCCGTCATATGGATGCCGTCGTTGTGGGAAATTATTGCCAACTTACACTCAATTGATTTTACATCGACGAATGAAACACAAGTAAAATTACGTATAAGTACATATTATTATATATTTTTTAATTCTTAGATTTCATACGAGCAATAGTTTGTTGCATGATATATGATGCATTTTAATTCAACAGGTGTAATCGGATGAAACCGTAATGAGGAACAGTAACACTGAAAAGGAAAGTATGTAGAACATTCAACCGAAGGTTAACAATTTATAAATACTTTCAGAATTCGTGGTACAATGAATGGAATCTTAAACTTTCACAGATATGTTAAAATAGGCAGGGTTACTCACAAGAGCCTAGTTAAATGAGAAAGACATATTTGATGAATAATATGGGTAATGCATTTCTGTACCCTTGGGTAATGGTAAAAGGTCAACACTGTAACATTGTAATAATAAATAATAAGTACATATTAAATGTAGCTTTATTAATTCAGAATTCTTCAAACCGGATTTATATGTTAATTAACAGCTTGTAATTCACGCTGGATAATTTTCTGTAATTTTCTCAATATTAATTTAACCTAATAAGTAAATTAGCTTTAATCTGACCAAATGTTAACTAAAACATACCTTGGTACATACAAAATTTTAAGAAATTTATGTCATTTTACATTCCTCCTAGGTTGGGTGGTTGGTGGTTGGATGTTACATTACTTGAGTACAATTACATTAATAGATTTATTTAAGATGTATGTCAAAAATATATTTAAAATATTAACAGATTGCATGAAAAGTTGAAAATGCATAATTTGAGGAATAAAATGCATAATGTACTTGGGAAAGAAAGCAGTGACCTCAGCCTTGACGCTTTGATAATGTATCAATAAGATTTGAGGGCTGTTTTCACTTCCTAGTCCATCAGTCAGTCGTGTAGAAAACTTGAAAAATGTCATTTTAACTTAAGGTACTCTTCGATAAGCGTAGATTTGTGAATGCATAATAGCAAGGTATGGCATTAATTTAAGATTACCACGAGTAGTGGTCCACGACATTCACTTCTAACTTCCTCTGTGTTGAATCAATTTACAGTAAGTTACGACCAGTTAGAGTTAGCATGAACAACTTTTCCAAGTTTAATTTCTTTATATGCAAAAAAAAATATTTATCAGATAATCTGGTTAGGGTATGCATTTCCATGAATTTATTGAACCAATTTCAGCTCTATTCGATGAAGAAGTTTCTTTTGCTTTTCACATTTTTGAACATCACTCAATCAACTCATTATGCGTAGATTTACCTTTAGCTTGTTAGTAACTTTTCTATATAACGTAGACTTTTTGGACTTTTTAAGTCAAATTTTCTCTATCACATTTGTAACTGCCACCTAATTTCCTTTTTTCATGTGTATCATAATTTGTTTGTATATCGTATCAATTGAAATGTGACAATAAATATTCACGTTTTTAACGAAAGAAATCATGAATTTACCCACATAATTTAATTTAAATACATACCTATTATACAAAATATCATTGACCATAAGCATCATCATCACTCGGTTTTATTTGTGCAATTGACATTGATACATATTATGTAGATAGATCCACCGGTGCAGGGAGTACATATCTATTATCTATCGCATGATCTATTAAATAATATTATTAGTACTTCAATTGTCACTTTATCCTCGTTTCCGATTTAATAAATAGACCATCAATGAAACAACAAAATTTACATATTTTTTCATCACTTACCCGTACGACTGCATAAACATATATGTTATTTTAAAAGTTTTGCATGCACTTGACACTAAATTAAAAGTGCAGTACCCGCTTCATTATCCGTGTACAATTTCATCAGTGAACCAGAAAATGGTTTGTAAGGTCGTTTGTTTGAAAATGTGCAGGAATAATAATAATTTATTCATGTAAATTAAAAGATGCAAGAAACGAAAACCATCCGTAGCAAAAACTCATTCAAATATAATGCATAACCTTAAAAAACAATAATATCACGTATGACATACAGATAAGAACAGTGGCTGGAAAATCAGAGTTAATTTTAAAACGTGGAAAGTTTCATGTCTGTAGGATTGCAAGTTTAATAGCAATTGTGATGAAAATGAAACCCAAGTATGAAGTATCAATGCATTTCTCAATTAAAATGAATCATTATCTGCAGATTCTTACCTTTTTTCAAGGGATGTGTAAGATGATGTGATTGGAATTGGACTCCAAACTTTGGAGTACAAATGTATGTATCTATGTAAAATAAATTATTAAAATTCGTAGTTAATTTAAATTACCTACCTGAACATTTATGCAAATACCTAGTTATAGTCAACCTGCTTAAACACAACCTCTTATCATTCATCTATCATCAAATAACATTGCAAATAAACTTCAACAATTAGGACCGCACTTAAATTAATTTAAATAATTTGAAATTAGAAACATTCATTTATAATTTGCAGGATGATACTTTTCATAATTCTTTAATATCACTAACTTTAGAACAAAGAACTACATACTTTTGAGATGGCAGTCCATACAACAGTGGGCATTTGCGGAGGATTTATAGAATGGTATTACTTTCTACACTTTCGTATTGCCCCACAGCCTTCCAATGTCATATATTATTTGATTAAGGTGCCAATAAATTCCCAAATGTTGGAATCTATAAAATCCTGAGGACATGCATTACTTTAATAGATGATTTATGTACCACTTCTCTGTTCAATCACTCCAGTCATTGCAGAAGAATTAATGATCATGACCAGTTATCTGTGCAACAATTTATTGATGAAATTTATTCATTTTCAAATATTCACTAAAATGCACATTAAAAATGCAATTATTATGCAGTTTGCAATGATGCAATTGAAAATCAGGATATGCCCGTTTCTTGAACAAATTACCATACAGGATGTAATAATTTCTTGTTTTCATCTTGTATTCCAAACTGAATAGCGACAAAATAAGGCATGACCCGTGACTATTTATAGGTATTTAGGTTTAATTAGGGTACTTCCAGGAAGGATGGCTTTTGAATAAATTAATTTGCATATTTCGGGAGGGTATAAAAGGGGATGAAATTGATAAAATGTTATCCAGTCGGTTGGCAGCTTTCTCCGAAAAGTCATCAGAAAAAAGCTACTGGGACAAGGTCAAGCAAATTAAAAAGTTAGACCTATTCAAGATCTTTAAGCCACATTTACGGCGGTGCTCTTCTGGCTTATCTACACCTGAAGGAAGGTAGCAGAAAATACCTGTTGGAAGCACATTTTGCTCAGAGGTCAATCAAAACAGTTAGACTTTGGCAGGATTCTTGGAGGAACATTTTCAGGGACCCTGAATCAGGGTGCTTTCCGACACATTATTCTAATTGAGGGAAGGAAGACAGCGGGAAGCAGTTATTGGAAACCCTTATTTTGCTCCGAGGTCGCGGGCCGTTTTCCTGGACACACACACACCCACCTGAAGAAAATGCATCTAGGAGTCATGGAGCATGCAGGCTTAATCGGCATGCCCAATGAGGTTAGTAATTTCTAAAATTCCACACATTTCTTATTATAACTGCACTCCACATAAGTTGACAATGTATAACAATATTTTTCTTATTTTCTTTAGATACTCAACATGATCTTCAAATCATTGGACCTGGCCGATAAGAAGTCCCTCAGACCAGTCTGTCAGAGAATTCAGGAAATCGTGGATGATCTAGTTCGCTTCAACGTGGCTCTTAACAATGACACGGTTGGTACCATTGGTCAAATTTCTCGGGCTAAAGGAATCGACACTTTAATTGTTGGAGTTTATAACAGGTCGATGAGCAGTACATCCAGTACGCGCTTCCCTCTTGCAGGCATGGAGGTGGACGAGTTAGTGATGATCAAGTTCGCTTCAAGGTGGCTCTTAACAATGTCACGGTTGGTACAATTGGTCAAATCTCTCGGGCTAAAGGGATCGATACTTTAATTGTTGGAGTCTTTAACAGGCCAATGACCAGTACATCAACTACTCGCTTCCCTCTTGCAGGCATGAAGGTGGACGAGGTAGTCCTGGCTGGAAGATCGGAATACATGGAGTATAGGGTGAAGAACACCACGACCAGGCCGTTTTTCTACCCGTACTTACCAGAGGAGACCCACATGGTTCGAAATTTTGAGCACTGGGTCCAGCGAACAGCTTTGCTACGTGGAACCGCCCAACTGAATCTACGCTACACCTTGAGGTTCACAAGCGACACTGTGACTTCCTTGGTCATCTCATCGGACGTCTTTGCAGGCCTGAAGACGGTATCAATGTTTGCAGACCCAACTCTCTGGCCAAAACTGAACTCGTTAGAGGTATGTCGCCTACTAACCGCATAATAATTTCGTATAAAAGGTCAATGTTGTCATGTACGCAATCTTAAGCCATTAACCATTTATATTTTATGATATTTCAGCTAACATTAGTCAACTCGAGTGGACGGTCCGAAGACTCTATCCACAAGAGGGTTAACAAAGCAATGGGGATCCTGTTTGACCGTCGGTTTCCGGATTTGAAAAAGATTGCCTTGATGTAAGTTGCTATAATGTAATCATGTTTTATACAAAAAATTCCAATTGCGAAGTTTAAATATTTTTAATTTACTTTATTTCTACAGGACAACTTCCATAATTTGCAACCCAGTTTTCATGGAGCAGTGGATCAAGTTTTACCGATGCGTTATTGCACATGGAGCAACCCTGGAAGAGCTTATCATTGTAAACCACTTCCATTTCGATTGTATGGATTACAACTCGGGAGCCCAACCAAATTTCTCCGCCGAGATTAGAGAAGTTTTGGATGGTTTTAACCATATTTCACTGAGACGTCTCAATCTGGTAATGGCACACAATACCAGGTTTATCCTTTCGGAAATGAAAGTTTTCGCAAATTCATTTGGTAAGAGATAAGATTTTATTTTTATTTTTTACAATTCGGTTTATTCATATAACTAAAGATTGCTGTTATTTATTTATTTCAGAAATGAAGCTTCTAGGAAGTCAGAAGCGGTTGCAAGTTCTAAAACTGGACGTTGGACGCCTTTTTGTGCGGAATTTCTTTGGGATGCTTCCAGAATTTGAAAACTTGGAAGCTTGCTCTATTCACTTGTACTACTCTCTTGAAGCAACACCATCGGTGACGTTGGACTTCCTGAAGAACTGTCAGCAGCTCAAGGTTCTCCAGATTATATGCTGCCAGGACAGGAGTTTTTTAAGGAGCCCATGGAGACTATCTGGAGTTCAAAATCTACCTTTGTCACTGGAAAAACTCTGCTTATCAACTGGCCTAAGCATTCAGGATGCAGGGTGGATTCATACTCATCTCACAAATCTGACTGAAATTCGTTACAATCGAGGAGTGTTACGTGATGCTGCCCTGACGTATCTGACGGAAGATGGAATTGTAATAAACAATTATATTCACTTTATGGAATGTTTAATTAGGCTACCAAGATTAAGAAAATTCCAGATGGCGGTTTCAAACCCCGTAATTCAAGGTTTCCTGGAAAGAAGCGACACATATGTTCGCTTTGAAGTGAGGAGACTATTTCCGGCCTATGAAGGTCCCTTGTACATNTGGTGTTGCTTCAAGAGAGTAGTACAAGTGAATAGAGCAAGCTTCCAAGTTTTCAAATTCTGGAAGCATCCCAAAGAAATTCCGCACAAAAAGGCGATTTCAAACCCCGTAATTCAAGGTTTCCTGGAAAGAAGCGACACATATGTTCGCTTTGAAGTGAGGAGACTATTTCCGGCCTATGAAGGTCCCTTGTACATGCAGCATTAATGTTTTTCACTTGATTGTAATTATTGTTGTAATTGTTGTTCATTAGTTGTAGATTCTCTCATCTAAAAAATTGTAAAATATTTATGACTTGGTTTTTCAACTTTTATTAAAACGATTAAAGTTGCTGCACGTTTTTTCAACTTCTGTTGTGATTGAAGGAAAAGAGTATTACATTCTTCTACAAATTTCATCAGGTATTTCGATTATTGAAGAAAACTAACTACCGCATGTTACACCATATTGACTGACGACAGTATACGGAAAATAGTTTACTTTTTTTCTATTCCTTCAATAAAGTCAGTCCATTCTACAATTTTTAGAAGCCATATATTTTTACTGCATTTAATATTTGTACTACAAAATCATTCTACCAGTTTGGACAATTCATCTTCCAGCATTTCTATTAAATCCGTACACTTATTTTCATCCATCACACTTTTCTGGGCCGCAACACAGAAACGGACAAGCTTTTTGTAGCTGAACATTACAACTAAAACACCTGAAATAGGAAAAAAAATCAGAACAAAAAGTCATTATTATCAAGCCAGCCTCATAACTATTTTCTCAACTAAAATATTTTTTAAATGTATGTGTGATAGTTTCACCCATGGTCATAGGAAATGGACTTCCAGACATGCTCCAGTCCAAACATGGGAATTCCGCAATTGAAAACTCTTCCAGTGGTCCAGCAAGATTTGACATTGCACAGGTTAACGTATCATACATTGGAAGCATCTTTCTTAAAGGTCTTACATACGTGGTCACAAGTAGCATTATTATTTCCGAATATATTGGATCCACTATCTTGTTTTCCATAAACTGTGTAAAAATATTTTGGCATTTTGCTACCCGCTCGATACCAGAGTCTAAATTAGTTGGAAGATTGACTGTTGCAATGAACAAATGATTTTTCAAAGTTTCTGGATGATTTGCTTTGGGAAGAGGGCAGATAATTGGAAGACCATTTTCTTGTTCCGGATGTTGGTATTTATTTCCAAATGTTCGTAACGCTCCCGCTAACGTTGCCATGATTCACTGCTGAAGTATAAGCTTGTCCATTTTTAGATGCAGCAACTTTAAATTTTTCAATAGGAACCTGCCTAGAAAATTTAACTAGTCCTGAGCAACGATAATTCTTGGCTGTAACATTTGCTCGAAAAGGATGATTCTTGATCTGTTGTTGAATTAAAAGCAGTTGAAGAATTGCTCGTACCAACGAAAATGGGAAGGTGAGCAGAAAAAGGAACCAGTTAACTTGATTTTTTCTTTTGCTTTCTTTGGCAGATTTAAAAGTTTGCTGCCCTAGGCCTTCAACAATCAACTTGAATATGGACTTTCCATCCGCAAGGCAATGGTTTATACGAACTACAATAAAAGAAATGTCACTTTTGTTATCGTTGTTGGTCAAAAGTGTGACATCCCAAGGGCTCACTCCCTGTGCAAGTTTCCGAGAAAGCATGAAGTGAGCAATGTCATCATGAGAAGGACCTTCCTTGCCAAATCGGCCTGCAAAATGGTTCGTTTCTTTGACATGATTTTCAATGTTAAAATGGTGATCATATTTCCAGAACCAATAGCCCATAAAACTGGAAACGTACTGTTGAAGTTGTGGATATCTCAGTTGCTGTGTGGGGGAACCTTTTAGTTTGGCGTTTATCAAATTGGTTTCTACAATTTCTATAAGCCTTTTTCGAGTCACATTTCCTTTCAGTTTCAGTGTGGCATATACGCAACCATTCTCATCGTGCCCTAGGTCAGCAATTGTGATTCCATAGTGGTCCATAATTTCTCCGAATTCGGATTTTTTGAAAACTTTCACAAACAAAATTAGACATTGCTTATAGATGAAACACGGCATCCAAACCACGACGAGGAACACCGTCACTATCGCTGTTAACACGTACAATAATGCGTAATAAAGAGAGTTGACAATTCGATTTGTTCCTGCCATTACTTTAATTAACTCCTACAACTACTGAAAAATGTCTATCAATTTGGTATTTTGATGTTTTCAAAGTTGTTGAACAAAGAAAGGGGAAAAATAAGCCGTATCCGTAACCTTTCCAATTTCAACAATGAAACTGATCCCAGTGCAGTGGAAACTTGAAATGTAAAGTGTTTCAAGTTGTTTATTCAACCAGATTCATTTTTGGTTGTTGTGAATAGTAT
>JAHZMV010005089.1:0-14166 GCA_027743765.1 Coecobrya sp. COE2 | reverse complement strand
TTCCGCAATAACGGGTATACCCAAAGATAAATACAAAGAGTTGGCTAATGATGAGATAACCATTTTGGATGCTATGAAGACTTATGAAGATTACTCTAGTCTGAGAAATCTTACTGGTAAAATCGTATTTTATGCTGGATATTGTATCAACATTGATGCCAAGTATGTTGTCAAATACAAAGTGGGAATTGTTCTGCTTTTTACAGATCTCGAGGAGCTTAAATTGAACGTGAAAAGCAATTCAAGTATTGATGTGGCTATTATGCTTCGAACTACATTCCTGCGAATGACCAAACTTAAGAGACTGATACTATCTGAGAAAACGTTGACGGTAAGAGTTTTTTATTTCACATTTGCATATTTGAATGTATCAAACACAAGAAAACAGTTGAAACTATATTCTTTTCCTTCTAAATATCACACAGATTGATGACGACCAAAAGGATTTTGTCAGACAGGAGAACCATAATAGGTTGATAATTAAGTGGGTTTAGTTTATCAGTGGACCTTGGCCCACTGAAAAATGTTTCCAAAAATATATGTTATTATACATTCTATTATACATAAATAAAAACCAGATTCACTTAAACGAATTGGACAATGATGTGGATTTAGACATTCGTGAAAACATTTTGTGTTTGCTTTTTATCGTGTTCACATAGTATGAAATGAACGAACTTCATTATAATGTCAAATTGGTTTATAAACCTCACTGCATTTCATTATATATACATTGTACATTAAACGCATAGATATTGGAGCAAATGCAGTAATATTTACAAGAATTTCCAGCTACCTGCATTTTAATGTAAACAAGTCATAACTAAAGGGAAAATCCTCCTTGATGATACGTCTTCCGGAGCCACTGCTGCATGCATGATGACATAATAATTTGCACCAAGTGTAAATAAATTGTATTTTTTACTTATATATCCTTTTTATTAATAAAATTACTCAATTATTTTAACATCAGCAACTTGTTTGTTATGTCATTCTACAAACTACTACAATTATTACTGCAGTACGGTTATAATATAATAAGTAGTTTTTTATAATGCAAACACGTCAATCTATACAACTTTTAAGTACATTTAAAAGTTTTTTTCGTTGTATAAAGTCCTGCATAGAAATTGTAGATTTTTATGCTGTGTGGTTTACAGCATGTTTAGTATGAGCTCATTATCATGTTCATGCTGAAACGGATTTTGAAATACGCATAATATATGAAATATTGAGAACAGAGAACTAATTACATTTGTATTACATATTGCTAAAATATTTAATAAAAAATATTAATTATGATGATGTATGAAGAGTCAAAATATTGTAACAAAATGCAATAATTTGTCGTAAACATATACACGACATGGAGAAATCAAATCCTATTCTTCAAAAAAGCGCTTTCTACATACATTTTTTCGGCTCATTGTAATTTTAATAACTGCTCATTTTAACATGTTGTGTTATATTCGATTGTCAAAAAGAAGTTTAAAATGAACTAATTACATTTGTATTACATATTGCTAAAATATTTAATAAAAAATATTAATTATGATGATGTATGAAGAGTCAAAATATTATAACAAAATGCAATAATTTGTCGTGAACATATCCACGACATGGAGAAATCAAATCCTATTCTGCAAAAAGCGCTTTCTCCATACATTTTTTCGGCTCATTGTAATTTAATAACTGCTCATTTTAACATGTTGTGTTATATTCGATTGTCAAAAAGAAGTTTAAAACAGACATTATAAAAGTAACTAACATCTATACTCTCATGCATTTTTACAATTTATTAAAAAGTCATTTCCCTGCTGCATTACTTATAATTATATTAAAATTTGCCATTCAATAATAATTATAAGACTTTTTTTATCGAAAACGTAGTACATAAGCTTTTGCATCATCCATACACTAACATTCAACAGCTTTCGTTTTTACTTCGCCCTCATGTATACTGACACAATAATGATGACAAACTTGACAATATAATATCCGGCAATAATATTATAGGTAATAATGCTTTAATACCCGACAGTCATAAAAATTCTATTCTAGTACATGTATAACTTAAGCATTTAAGATGTAGTCAAACTAAATTGTATATATAAAATATAAAATAACCGTTTATCTCATTTATCGTATAAGGTTAAAACTCTATATAATTCTATAGTACATACATTACATAACTAAAATGATGGCATTTCTTCAAGTTTGTTTGTTTTTAATATAAAAGACTATATTAATCCAGATTGCTCATTTTTTCTGAGTTTGAGATGAAGTTTGAATGATACAGTCAGATAGTAATACAACAGATGCAAAAATGAAAGAGACCAGCCAGATTTCAAGAAGCTTTTCGCATAATTTTGGAATAAATAATTAATACTGGATTCTAACCATAGTCATAATAAAGTAAGCCGATAAAACTTATTTGGTTTTAGTTTTGAACAACTCAGTATGAGTATAGAAAATTTCCTTGTTTGTGTAGATGACAAAAAATTGCAAAAAAGACAACTGAAAATCCGTTGCACTGGAGAAAGAGTTGTGGAATGTCTTCAGTAGTTGTATGGGTACTGTGTACTTTGAGCATAGGCGTATGGGGTTGGGTAAGCATATCCGTAGGCGTATCCAGGTTGTTTCTGAGGGTAAACTGAAAGTTTCAACAAAGTAACAAATAAAAATCCCATTCAAGAACAAATTGTCGTTTATAAAGCGCGCTGTATTAAACAACATAATATTTTATTATTCAGAGTTTTAAAATTAAACATTAATTTTACAAGCGACATGCGCACAACAGGGATAAAAAATTAAGGGATTAGTATGGAAAGTAGGAGATTTCATGAGCAAAACAAAAATGATGCTTTGTTATTAATATCATACCTATAATAGCCATTTACTAGCAAATAAGCGCCATATAATCATAATACGATAATTTTTGTTGATAACAACGGAAAAGAATGACTTAGCAAATATAATTAACTCTCTAAACCACATGCCTTATGCTGTTCAAACTAGGTATATAAATCAAGGAAAGCAAAATTACTACGGACTTTATAATGTAGAAGCCTGAGCAGTAGCCGGTAGTAATAATTAGTCGAAATTGTCATTCTTTTGATATTTCCAAGCATTTTTTTATATTTCGTTTCCAACTCGCACAACGGCAGTACAAGTACTCGCGCGTGTAGCGAAGGTCGCCATCAGAGTCATGGACCAATACCGACATAAGTATGTTTCAAGGAAAACCTTTAGTTCATACTGCATTACCGTATGTAATCGTTATTTTCTAACAGTCAACTACAAAAATTTCTTTTTAATATCGGATTTTTAATGAATAAAAAAACAAATCAACTCATCAAAATTGTATCTAGTATTTAATAATCTACCGACACTACCAGTCATTGAAAAATTTGTCTACATTTAATAGCTACACACAAACTACATACTAGTTGATGATGGTTGATGATTAAAAAATTCTACGAATATAGAATGTAGATTACTCGATACTAAATATGTTAAGTATATACGTTAACAACACAGTCATAATAAATATATCAAAACGGTTAGTTCGTTAATAACGTCTGTGGATTATGTACTTTTGATTTAATGCCAGCCAGCAACAGCTTCTTATAGCAGCGGTGTGCTAGTGTGAATCTTTAAAAAATAATTTTCAAAATGCATCGCCAAAAGCAAAGGGAACAAGATTGAGCGTAATGCGTTAACAGTAAAAGTGTTTTGATTAATTCATTGCCCTCTCTTAAGATTCTGATTTAAATACTCATGTAAACAATAATAATTCTTACAAGAATGCGATATTTAAAACGTAAGTATTTTTTTTGCTTCTACACACGTTTATCATAAAACTGATATAATTTTAATATCTCATCTTTCTATCATGTAAATAGCATGTGCTCAAATCTAAGAAATGAGAAACACGCTTAATTTTTTAATACAATAAATGAAATGAAGATGATTTTAATCTGTCCGCCCTATTTAATTTCCTTTTCACTTTCTCTGATGATGATAACTATTAAACATGTATATACATGAATAAACATACGTATACCGTATAAACTAATTGGTATCTGGTGGACATGATAGCATATTATTCTTTAGAATATTTCATTCATTGATAAAAAGTTGAAGGTCGACGGACACGCCACGTAAAAAACTGATCAAGTCTCGCGATTAACTAGTATAATAATAATTATTAAAAGTTGCATTCTTTAATATTTCCTTATCACATTCGTTTATCCAAATCACAATTTTACTTTCCTATTTCCAAATCGATTTTGAATGCATTTTTTGTACTTGCGCAGCTTGCTAGAAAGAAGGTGTGTATACAGTAAAAGTAATAATATGCGTGCATTTCCTTTTTTGAAATAGCATATAGAGTAGACAATTTCAAGAATAAAGGTTGCAATAATTTCTTTGATTAATAACAAGTTATTTGACGCGAAGTGAGAAGCAAATCGAAGCGCTCATTTTTCCATATTGACTTGCATTTGCAATAGAAGACCGTATATATTGACACGTTTAAAGGAAATCAAGTTAAGCTTGTAATAACTTTGTAGAGGAAGAGATGGGAAATGTGTTAATGTTTTATGTTATCTTAAAGGTTTACCCGGCATGAGGTAGTGCAAATGTTGATTCTCAAGGCCACCGAAACTGTTCTCTCCGCGGAGACAGACGGCAGCACCTGAGAAGAGAATCGCAGCAATCAAAGCCCATCCCACTCCAATCCAAGCCAGCACGTATGACCAATCGTATGACCATATTGATGAGGACTTAAGGCCCTTCATGATTATTGTGATTCACAGTATCAGTTGGAGGCGTCATTCAGTTATGGAAGTAGTAGTAGTAGATGCAGAAGAAGCAGCAGTTGTTAACAGTTGTGTTATTTTTGTTATTTTGTTAGAGATTAAAAATAATTTTGGGTTAATGAATATTTTTTGAAAATAATTGTCAGTAGCAGTGGTAGTAATGGGTCAACGTAACAGGCGGCAGCGACAACAACAGCCAAAGGCACACAGTAGTAGTATAGTAGTAGCATCAGCATCAATCAATCAGCCATTAAAAACAAAACAAAAAATACGCAGAGGGTTAGTTATAGCGAGAATTTGTAAAAAATTTGACTTAAAAATAACCTGTCATGAAGTATTGGTTTTGGGCGTAGGCCATTTTGTCATTTTCGCGACTAAGACAAGTAGCTGCTCCAGCAAACAAAATGGCGGACACAAGGCTACAGCCGACTGACAACCATGATAAATAGAATGACCAGTCCAAGGAAAAGGTGGAGTGGTCTTTCAATGGCTATAAATAGTTTGATATGGTCAAGTCAAAATTCATTTTTTTAAATCATAACGAAATATATCTTTAAATTTTTTTATTGAATATGATGAAAATTAACCGAAATTGCTATAAAGGAAAACTAATGTTGTCTTCAAGAAGGACAAAATATTTTAAAGTAATTTTGTAGGTAATAGGTAATTTAATTGCATGCAAAAAAATTATTATGCTTTTGTATTATTAAGCGTCTCTTTTTTACCTGTGGCCAATCCTTAAAGTAGGTGCCTCCAGTCAATTTTTCAGTTTCATAATACTCCACTCCATGCCATAATCCCATGCCTCCAGCACTGAAAAGGCCTGTAAAATTGAGGATACCATTTGAATGAAAAACATTATCATTTTGGGAGAAAGCATATATGCGTTAAGCAGTGAAAGCTGGTTTACATGTAAGGTGGAAAATAAAAATAAAACAAAAATTATTACCTGGAATAATATTACGCATTAGTTAAAATTATGACATATGCAGAGTAGGATTTGCATGAAAGACCGTTATAATTTATTAGATAGATAGTGATGATTTTATACAAGAGCCATATCAAACTGTGGGACTACAGTTTGTGTTTGAATCATAGAAATGAATTATCAAAAAGGTGCGCAAGGCTCGTAATTAAGATAGATTACAGTACAAAATCAAGCATAACATACATAAAATGTGGAATCTTGTCCCATTTCACTTGTGCATATCATTGCTTTGTTTACTTCGCACATTTACACTAGAGACCCGGTGATCAGAATTTCGAATGTAACATTTTTTAACTCACAGAACCATAAAAGTACCGGTACTTGTTAGAAAAACAGCAGCTGCTATAACGCTACATTGGTTGCATTTTTATATTGTCAACGTCATCCCAGTCATTATTCAAAAAGGGAGACGATCTCGATCTCACTATTTTTCCTCTCTTGTAATTTATTCAATGCCAAAATAATGTACCGCTTCATTACGTTCTTCGTGGAGAATGTACAATGTGCCATCTTTTTTTTGCTGTGCCTACAGGTAGTTGACTAATCACTGTTTTGTGACATTGCAGTACTCTGTAGTATATCGTAAAAATTTATAGGTATGTATACATTATATATTCTCAATAGTCTATGGCTATGGGTATAGCCTGTACCGTACAGGTAGTCATTAAATCATCTCTCTATAGCCATCATCAAAAATAGAATCAGTGCCAAGATTAAAAGAAGATCACACCATCACCTTCATATCTTAATCAACAACAACAATAAATGAACCCCCTCAAGCTTAACTTGACTACTGCATGTAATTGTACTTATCTAATCAGAAACATCACTTATCGTTTACCTGTATGCAAACATTTCTACAGTGTGCGGTAAGTTTAATGCAATGTTTATTAAGGTTGTACTTCAACTCATGCCAAGATTCCAACCGATTTTAGTTTGGTAATGTCCAATGAACCGTAAGCAATGCTAATGTGTGAGTTATGCTTACTCTTCGGTTGACTCCCAATTTTACTTTTTGTCAACAACAAGACAAAAGAATCCCGTATTCTTTTTACCTGACTGCTTCGAGACATGGTAATATACAAATTCAAAGCCAGTGTAGTTTTATGTTCTCATTCACATTCAAAAGTTCACAGTCGGGGTTCAGATGCAAGCAGTATGCAATTACGAGAAATCAACTGAAGGAAAACCACATTGATCATCGATATTATATTATCATCGTCATCAATGATTTATCAGTATTATATAGATTACGAAAGCTCCTACCCACAAATTATGTGAACGGAATTACTTTCAATGACTATTTCGTGATCCGTCCTTTAAGATTAATTTTAATCTTAAATAGTCAATAAATCCATATAGAACATTGATGAGATTTGGATACCCAATTATTTCTTTAATCATGTCATATAAAAAGTACATAATACAGCCTGTTTTGAGTATTGATTCGGAAGTCATTTAATTCTTGGTAGAATTTGAAATGACTTTTGCCTTACGTTATACAAAACTGACGTACTGAGATTTTGTAGAAATGGCATATCTCTCAATACAGATAGATTTGCTTGAATGCACACATGACTTGACGATATTCATTCAAGACACGAAGTGACAAAGTCTATTGCTTACAGTAATTTCTGTCTATAGTTAAAAAACTGCAATCAGCTCTGTTCTATTATTACTGTATTATTATGCTTCATTATTTTTTCTATAGGTAAGTTGTTGTATAAATACACTCAGTCAGAGACAAGAGACAATCACACTGTCCTTATTTATTTATATACTGTCATTAGAAATAATTTAGGCATAAAGGGAAACGTCCTGCCAGCCATTCAAGTGTACATCTCTATATTTTTATAGAGGTATTCATGTCAGGAACCAATCTTGCATTAAGGACATGGCACATTGCGTTACACTTGCATCATTTCACTCTATCTTTTGCCAGTAGTTGGTCGTAATGAAATGTAAAGCACGTACAAACTACAGCCTACTGACGGATGAAGGAACAAATCAAAATGGTGACATAGTAAAAATCTGAAAAGTAAACATGATAGAAAGTCACATTGCAATTAGGAGGTGGAGTACACATAGACGCATACACAGACGTGTCATGAAAGTCATGTTTAAGTATACCATGATGACTTCAGTGAAATATGCCACGTATAGAGTTTTTAGGTCTTGTATATTTTTTATCCCATCCGACCCGACCTACAGACGAAAAATGTAATCTTCAAATATTCTGTTTTCCCTTGTCCCGTCTTCACTTATTCGCATCCTAACATCCTCTCTAGGCATTTATCATTACGGAGGAGGACACGGAAATGCACAAATTTTGTTGATTGAGATCATAAAACGAAAGAAACGGAGCAGCAGGTACTGAACTGTACTAAATAATCAGCCTGAGTCGATTCACGTGTATTACGGAGTAGCAAACATTAAGCACTGCATGAATACGTGGGTTTTACATGTACCCAGGACCAGTTGCTATTTTTAAGAGAAAGATAAGTGCTGTCAGTGCCTTGTATTGTTGTACTCTGTTCAGTTGTAGGAATAGTATAACGTACTTTACATGTGCTTGAAGAAAGGCACACGTTTTTAATTTTATTCAGTGAATCAAGTCAGTAACGTTTTCACTGCATGATCATAATAGCATATCATCATCAAGCAAAAGGTCCAACTTGAAAGGCTTGAAGGAATAAAGTAGTTTCAAAGTAATGCCGTGACTAGCTGTGCTCAACACACCAGTTTACTGGGACGTAATACACAAGGAAAAGTCAGACGGAGACTACAACCACCACCATCTCATCTTCGAGTCGAGTCCAAAAGAAAGGATTAACGGGACAGGCTCATACGGTAAATTCCTTGAAGCATTACTTGAGTTGAGATTTGAGATCGTCCATAGCTGAACAAGATTACTACAGTCCATTACAAGTACATTATATGCATAATAATATACATTTATACTTCAGGTAAAAATGCTGTACAAGACTCATTGATATTCAGCAATCCATCGTTTCAAATTCTTCATCCATAACTTGGCTGTTTGTAGCCACAAAAATTATTGAAACCGGCCAGCAGGCCAAGTCTGTCATGTGAAAAAGGAACAAGAAAGAAAAGGTGACTAAATAAAAATGATAATGTGGGCAATGCAAAGTTTTGCTTTGGTGAAACATAATGAAAGGTATGTAAACATTTTCAAGTTAACGTCATCACCTATTATCTAGCATTACACATCACATTGTCATAATCTTTACGATTTTTTTTATAAAATCGTTGTCTTCGCAGGACACGGACAGAGGCGAAAGAGTTATAGGCGGTTACTACTCTTATTTCACAAGAATGATACATGGACAATGCCACAAACGATGCTCAAATTGCAGCAGTTGTAGTGTTGTAGCCAAATGAACTACAGAGAATCTAACATTATTATTGCGAACTATGCATATAAGCAATTTTTGGAGTAAAAGTAAGTGGACCTGAGCACTGCGCAGACAGTACAAGTTATGTATAACTTTGCATTTCGAAAGAGCAGTTTCTAAAACTGTCAATCTATTAGCAACCTGCAATAAATCAGTCGAATTTTCTTGAAGCAGCAACAAGTCTGCTTAGAGTTCAGCAGTTTTTAATAATTCAGCAGTGTGTCCTTTATACCTACCTACACGAATTACCAAGAATCACAGTCAGTATCCCCTTCATTTTCATTTAAATAAATTTTCTAAAGCGTTTAATTTTTGTTTTGAAAACCTGAGCAATTTGGTCTTTAAGCTAAGCTAGTTTTATACCTCGAGTAGGTAAAGTCGATTCATAATTTTTTTCACAAAGTGGACAAACTTGACTTTATCTAGAGTGAAATTGGTGGTGCAGTCATGCATTGTCTTGATGAATGTTGATTGCATTTGACTATAATGTAATAATTGTATTAAAATAGGTACGTTAGATTGCCTGAGATGGATGAAGATGATACCATGTAGGCTTAATTCATGTCTGTAAGTTAGTGCATTTTCCCTTTTGCAATGACTTCCTAAATTACAACAAAATGAGGTTTAAACATGGATTCTACACGATGTTAGTTCCTTAAGACAAAAAATGTGCTTAAACACCATGTTCTTTGAACATTGTACAGAGTTAAATTCTGGTATTGGTACAATATGGCAGATGTAATAATGTCCCTCCCAAAAAAACTGGTAGATAATATATATGAGTTTTTCCATCTACTATGTTGATTGCATTTGACTATAATGTAATAATTGTATTAAAATAGGTACGTTAGATTGCCTGAGATGGATGAAGATGATACCATATAGGTTTAATTCATGTCTGTAAGTTAGTGCATTTTCCCTTTTGCAATGACTTCCTAAATTACAACAAAATGAGGTTTAAACATGGATTCAACAAGATGTTAGTTCCTTAAGACAAAAAATGTGCACACCATGTTCTTTAAACATTGTACAGAGTTCAATTCTTGTATTGGTACAATATGGCAGATGTAATAATGTCCCTCCCAAAAAAACTGGTAGATAATATATATGAGTTTTTCCATCTACCTGCATATTATTATGATTGTGGTATCGTAGGATGTTATCGTCATCGTCCCTGTATCGCGTATAGTATCATGTTAAATGCAACCTTCAAAGATATATCAACTGCTGTCGTATCGAAGAAAACGTCGTAAAAGACTAGACCTGCGAATTTACCATTGTAGGTAGTAAATGTACAAATAAAGTCTTTGATTGTCTCAAGTTTAATCTCTTGTTTGCGATACCTCTCTCTCTCTCTCGCCTTTTACTTCACTTAAGGCTCTTTTTTACTTGAACAAGTATGACATGGACTACTTACCAAAGTGATGTGAATGTGACCAACAAATAAAAAACCAACAATAAAAAAACCAATTGAGTTTTGGCATTGGTAAAATGAAAGGTATGAATGAAAGAAAAGAAAAACGTACATACATAGTCAACATTCAACTCAATGTAGCCGCAAATGCATGCAATGTCAGCACCTTACCAGTTCTACAAAATTGAAAATTGTACTTGCATTCTTTTCTGCCATTGTTGCACTTCAACTAGTTAGTTGTTCATGAATATGCATTTTGGTTTTAGCTATTTATCTTAGATCCTCTCTTCCTTTCCTCGCGTCATTATTTTTTATTGATATTCATTCGTATAGTCGATCTAACTGTTAGATTGAAGATTCAAAAACGGTCAGTTATTATGCTCAATCGAGAGAATACAAAAAAAAATCAAAAACTAACTTTGACTGGTCTAGGCCGGTAATAATCATGTTCAACATTCAAAACAGCTACGAAACAAGGTTCAATTTCTTACGATAATACGATTGGCCTATTATAAACTAGCACTTGACAAAATGCCATTCCCTACCTATTCATCTTTATATCTATCAAAAATCAAAACCAAAAGTGAGCATTTGTATCAGTTGTAACTTATACATGTTATCAGAATATGTATTTTAAATTCTACACTGATTCGTTCACAGTTGCGTGATATGATGAAATGACTAACCTGCTGCATTTCTGAGTTTGTGAGGTTATAAGCATTATATACAATACACTTATGTGTACAGAAACGGAAATTGTAACAATTTTCATCGAGGAAGACTAGATATTATTCAGGTAAGCCGTTCTGCTTGATTGATTTGGTAAATAGTGTTTGCAACGTTTTAACCAATAACGATAATTATGTATTTTACCAAGCCAAGACAATGTTTTATTACCCTTATAGGCATCGACAGTTCTATAATAGCGTAACTTTAGGATAAATTGATATGGTCCCACTTCGATAAAATTTTGAGTTTGTAATGTATCGTATAGGATGTTTTCTTACACATAATGTACGATAGAAGCGAATAAGTCTTTTAGGTATATAAACATACAATATGCCTACATTTAGGTATGTGAAAACACTATCGTCGACTTGCAACTGAAGATATTACAATTAAGCAACAACAGGATGGTTGAAAATTATTTTTTGTAAATACAGCAGCAGCTCTAAAATTAATTTACACTTTCTTTTCTTTTGGACTTGCTTCTTGAACCTACTCATTCATGGATTTAGTTTCAGTGGTCAGTATTCTTGAAATAGCCAACAAACTTTTTGTTAGCTGTTAAAAAAATAATAATACTTTCTTTCCTTCAACATAGTCAATGGTATATAAGTGTAATTTGAGCCATGCTTAAAATTGTATCTGCCAAGTTTATAATATTTATGTTGATTTCAAATCAAATCATCAAAAGGAACAAGAACGGTTTTTGAACTGCCAGTTTTGTTTAGAAAGAAACATGTTAAGCGAAAGCAAACATTATAGTTATATAGATGATGATATGATGCCATTGGATGAATGCATTAATTCCCGTTTTATAGCTGCTGCGGTGATGGTGCGGCAAATAAATTCAAGCAATTTTTACGAACATACTCCTACTCCTAATTACCAGTAGCTGAAATGGTGGAGATTTAGATTCTCACATTTCAAAGATAAATATACCCATGCATGTGATGATAATAACAATTTGTGTGTGTGTGCTTATTTACAAACTTCCATTTTTTCTCTCAATTCTCTTTGGTTTCACGCATTTCATGTCTTTAAAAATGATTTTTAAAAGAGGATATAAATTGAAATTTTCACATATCTGTGTGATATGTGCAGCACTGTATCCACAAGCCCACAATGTAAAAATATTTATGCTCACAAGTGTGAAGGATGAAGGGGAGAAAAAATGAACGCATAAATAAACCTTCAGGGAAGAATGCATAGTGACTGAATGAATGAGGTTGAACGTGTTGATGATTGCACTTTTCTTGGTACGAAATATAGCTGAGTGAAGAGAATTATTTTCTGTTGTGTGAGTGTGGTAATAGTAATGATCATGTGCATGTTCTACTTTTACCTTTATACCAAATCATAAATTATATACTCATATATCGCAAAAACTATATCATATTTTGAACATCTAACTCCCAAAATTATCATTTGCAATTTCTTGCCGTCCAATACAGTCATCCTCATCATCATCGTATCACGATCATTGGTTTCGAAGGGAAAATTAATAGATCGAATTTTTTTACCAAAATAAAATACCACATAAATACTAACTTTTTACGACCATGATCATGTTTTCGCTTTGAGCAGTATTTAGTACATGGTATTTGGTTATATATATTATGCTTTAAAATAATTGGAAACGAAGGTAAGTGTTTAAAAGTAAAATTAATATGTAGCTATTTTTATGGCAGATGATTGTATGCATTATTTTCAAGAAAATATATGCTACAGAAGAATAATAATAAACTGTTTTGATTTTTGTTTTTATGACTTGTAAACATTTCTGATAAAATTTTGACTTTGGGTTTCCACTATGCCCTTTCTTAACGTGCTAGCTTTTGGCTTGCGTTAATATGCTATAAATATAAAAAATTAATCAAAGAAATTTCGTTTTCAAATGGCACACAGCCAGGCGAGGTCAATATAGTTGTAAAATAAAATAAAGTTAAAGCCCAGGTTTAAAATTATCCACTGCTGAAGACTGATAATGGTTTGAAAACTACCTTCGTTGTAAGTACACACGTTGGCGGGTAAGTAAAAACATAGCTGAAATTATGCAATTTTGAATCAGATCAACTGCTTAAAGAAATTACTGAGGAATCCAAATTTTTAACTGAATTTAAGGCTTTTTGACCGATAAGAAATTATTGATAGAAGTTCACAAAGCAGATGGTTGTACAAAGGTTCATATAAGTTATAAAAATAACTATAGTTAGAACAAAAGATATGCATATAAACCTATATATTTACCTATTTAAAGTACTTATTTTCAATAAAAAATCCACTTACATAATTTGGTATGTTCATCTGAGGTAAATTCCGTCGTGGAGTTTTCATCACCGGTTAAGTAGTAATCGATATTCATACAGTACGTTTCCGTTGGGGAGAGGTAAAGTTGTGCTTGGATTTCTATAAAGAGATTGAAAAAATAGAGTTGTGTATACGAGGAAGTTATTGAATCTTGGCATAGTTTGTACTTGAAATATTATACAAGTAATAAATTTTTATTGACTCAAATGGACATTGATTGCTAATAAAAGCTAATCATGATCATGACTACTGACCATGTCCAAACCGAATAAATGCATTATTGATGACATGATGAAATTCATAAACATTAAAAAATGCCTTTTTACCTTTGCCCTTAGGCCTGTCATTAGGAAAACAAACTCTGAAAAGTCCTTTAGTCCTTGTATAGTAGATTGGAGTACTCTGAAGTTCTTCTGGTGTGATATTTTCTTCTCTAATCTTTTCCTGTGTAAAACAAACAAATAAACAGAAAATATATGAATTAGTTTGGTA
>JAHZMV010005088.1:0-18206 GCA_027743765.1 Coecobrya sp. COE2 | reverse complement strand
CTGAAATTTTTTTCATTACATAGGCATATTTTTGTTTCTCATTTCGCCAATTGTGAACGAAGTATTGTAACTTCAACTTCATATGCTTTAATAGCCCTGAAAAAAATACTTCTGGCACGCTATCTCCATTTTTTAACCAAATTGCTGGTTCAAAAAATACAACGTTAATTCAATAGAATTCACATTGTACAGGTACAGCAAAGGTTTTTCTCCCCCCTTCCCGCACCCAATGCACATCTGAATTCTGAAACCTTGCACAGAATAATATTTCTTGAGACCCTACCCAAGAGTCAATTCAAACTGATATGGAAATATCGTGCAAAAACGAGTGCCAGAATTGTTGGTCATTTCATCGGCGATCGATTTAACACGCTTAATTTTTTTTAAATTTACTCTATCGGACATGATCTCAAATTCAGTCATTTTGTCCTTGTCTTTCACAACATTTTGAATTTTGACGTTTTTAATTCTGTTATCCTTTCGTAGTAATTATCACTGCCTCTCAGTATCAGAATTAAACGAAAGATAGACAACGAGATGGATAATGATAACATTTGAATGATAATTTTCTGGCTCACCCAAACGACCAGATCTATCGTTATGAAGCGTTTACGGTATTCAACGAAACAGGTCCAATGCATTATAGGATCCTTCGGAGTTATGAGAAAGGAGAAGAAATTTTTATACTCTCGTAATATAATTTTCATATGATATTTTTGTAATTGTTTTTACAATAAATTTAGTTAGGATTATACTTATCAGGTTTTCCAATTGTTAAAACATAAAATAAATATTTTGTGTTAACAGGCGTGTTAACGCATTAGCCAAATATGTAAACTGAATCAACTGTTTCCTAGATAATATAATTTTGTATTTATTTTTTAAATTATAAGTTTAATTTTTTATCGGGGATATTGGTCACAATTTGGTCCTTTTGTGAAACGCCTAGATTACGTTTCAAATATGCAATAATTTTGGAATAAATTGCATTCAATGAAATTATTATGATTTATGTTTAATTTTAATATATCTTTTGATTCGCTACGGATTAATTGGTTAGCGCTCCCTAGCTACCAAAATGGAAATAATTGCTAAGTAAGGTTACAAAATTAATTACAAAAATAACTCAATAATTTTGCATGACAAAAATATAATACGGTAAGGTCAATAATTACACTATATAAAGGCGATTCCTGCCGCATTTTCAGATAAACAGAAACAATATTTTTTTCACTTGGCAACTCTCCCTGAATAATAAAATTTAAGGAGCATTAACAAAAATATAAAAATATTCCAATTAGCATTGGTGTTATCTATTGACTGTCTCAGCGTATCATTATCCTTAATTATTTCCGCAGTTTCTATCAACCATTGTTTCTAGCGCAACTCGTATGTGTAAAAATCCAAACAATTCAAAAATATATATTATTGGCATTTTTCATGCTCCATCTTTCTTGTTTGAATAAGATAGATTTTACACCTAAATAATATTAACTCATTTGTTGTTACACTTTAATTCTTCAAATTTTATATCGACATGAGAGAGATTAAAAGTTTACGCAGATTCTCCTGTCATTGACATTGTGTTTCAATATATATATATGTAAACAGTTTAAACTCAGCCAATTAATATTGATTACATTAATCATCCATGTAGATTTAAATTTATATTTTTTCTAAATGCTATTAGAAGTCGAGTCGGAAAATAACCAACCAGAGTAATTTTGCACTTTATACATATATAATTCATATATTACAAAAAAATATCAATTTGTATACATTCCGAACAGTAATTAACCAATCACTTAATCATCTTTCCATTTCTCTGTAAATATGCTGGACGTTAAACAAAACAGTTTGTGAAATTCAAACATCTCCTACAAAATCAGGTTAAATGATTAGAAAACTGTTTACGAGTAAAAAGGAAATATTTTGGGATGCGAGAAAATTTAAGCACTAAATACGTCGTTCCTAACCGTACAAATAGGGATCACATTACTCAGTAATTGAAACAATCACATATCCATGAATAAAAGATTGCCGATTTGTTTATGACTTTTGAGTCGATTTGTTACCGCGTGGTAAGAATATGGGTAAAACCGGTAAACATACGGAATAAAGGTAGGCTTTGGCTTTTATTCATAAGTATAAATTGCGCTTAGTAATAAGTCTTGATTTTTCAAGAATATGCCATCATAACTGATAATTTTTTTCACGAAGATAATTGTAGTTGTAATTGTAATGTTCTCATTTTCTAATAAATACAATATCACGTAGTATTATTCTCTCAAAGTTTATGAAATCCATATGACCTAACTTAAACATTTTCAGCTACTCAGCTAACTTTTGTAAAGTTACTTTTTTTAAACTGATTTGTAGACGAAAAATGGCAAAACTTTAATTAAAATAAGTCGAAAGTCAATATGTAAGTCGTATTTCATTTTAAGTACATGTATTTGCTTAATTTTTCATTCTAAATTCATCCTAAAACATTCATTCATCTCCATTCTTTCGTGTAGGTTATTCAGACTCCAAAGGATATCCAGTTATCATTTGTGTTTATTTTTATCATTAAACTTATTTAAAATATTATTCTTTTAATATTACACGCATCTTATTATATAGATGGCAAACTTCCAGATTGCACGCACACCAACACCAACTCTTAACTCTTGTATCCCCATGTTTTCTCGAGTTATTATATTATGTAATTAGATTCTCGTTGCAAAAATAAGGTACATGTGTATAAATATCCATTTGACCTTTAGCATTTAGTTTAACTAACTAGCAAAATTTCAATAAATTTGTATAATTCAAACAATTAGTATTTTTATTTCTCCTAAGTGATAAGACTAAGTAGGTAAGATAAAAATCTAAATATGTGATTGGCTAAAACTAACTATATGCTTACAAATACTATACTTGTTAGACTTTTCGAAAGTAATTAAGAATTGCGCAATTTAAGAATAACCCATTCTATTTCATTCAAAGTACATATGGTGATAATGATAAAATACCCTGTTGGTAACAGTTAAGCGACATTCGATGTCTTGTCCTTATTACATTGTGGTTTGTACCAAATTTGATATAAATATTATAAGTGATATGTGATAATAGGAGCAAACGTACAAACAAGCGATCATATTTCACATCTGATGAGTAATAAAATAGTTAAATTATGCAATATGTAATTGTAAACCATGGTTTTCTAAGAGTACCTAGTAAGTTGCAGATATATTCAACATTTTTCATTGAACAGAGATATAAAACCTTGGCGATATTTTGAATAGCATTGTTGGTTCTCTATAAGCTTGCTATACAAAATAAATGGTCTGTGTTAATAATAAATTGCCTATTTATTCAATAGAAATCGTGTTTCGGCATGTGAAACTGTATCTATTATCAAGGTAGCATTTCTCGATCTCAAAATAATCAATTAAGTGGAAATGACTGCCTTCCTTATAATTTGCTCGTTCGGAGAAAGATGAAATGAGGAGGTTGAGATCCGAAAACTCTGAGCTAATTACTTAAAAGTTTGAAAAACATGTATTGAAGATGTCTTATCCGTAAATAGTTTTTGAGAGTTAACGAACACTGTTTTATAAATTAGCGATAAAATTGGTTTCTAATAGTCACTATTTTTGTCTAATCGCTACTAATTACAGCTACTTAAAAGTTAGCAATGATTTACTTATGTCTTAAAAGTTTATATAGAATAAAATATATATTAAATCAAATAATTTGTAGAGGTGTGCGGAAACACTTTCATTTGTATGGACGCTATTAAGCTTGTCTGAAATGAAATAAGATGATAACAATGAAAGGAAGAATATATTTCACTGCAATATCATTATAATCAATATTAATTTTCACGGCACTTCTAATCGTTCTTATTTGTTTGAAATATTTATTAGGAAAATGACACAAAATTTCTGCTTCTGTTCAACGTTTCTTGTTTCTTATTTAGATGAAACGTAAACAAGGTAACAGTTCAGATGAGTAATTACCTTCTCTAGAATAGTAACTCACTTGTAAATGCCTACTCTGAACAGATTTTGTCAAGCACTATTATATTATTAGTATTATTTAGTATTATGTATTATAGATATTATTTACATTGCCTCATCTCAAATCCAAAACCAATGCCAAACAAGGTTCTCAAAATGTAAACTAGACACCCTTAGCGGTCCGCCGGTTTCTGTGTCACTCTATTGTCTATATTTGTTTTGCCTTAGGGATAGATATATTTTCTGAAGTTAGGTGTTCAATGGACACTCGAGTGTGGTTTTACAATTTGTGGAAAGTATTATTGTTTTACGGCGTGTGCTACACAGCTGTGTAGCCGTAAAACAATAGTAAAACTGTGCGCACAGTTTTTTAATTTAACCATTTAGTGTAATCTGAGATTTGTAAGAATATCAAAAGAAGTTAAATTTTTCTAAAATAATTAAATTTAGGGGATAACAGAAAAAGTATACTCCAAATATGTTAGTTAACTAAATATCACAAAGTCTGATGAGTTGACTTTCTACCGCACATATTAAATTGAAACCAAACGTCAGTGTATTCTTTTAAGATGGTAAGTTCATTGTGCAATGACTTAAGACAGATAAATGAATTGTTAGTGCAATTTTAATTAAAAGGGTTTGTTATTATAATCTACTCAAGAGTTCTTTGGAATTAAATGTAACTTTGCATGAAATCGATTTCCTAAACCTAATAAATTGTCCTGTAGTAAGCCATCCCATTATAATTTACCAATGCTAATGATATCTTCTTCTTCCTTATTTGCTTAGTTTTTCTTTAACGTGTAATTTAGGTCCCCAACATGGATTAATTAGTTTACTACCTTTTTAATCAATTGAATACCTATTAATATTCTTCAGGCATAAATACATTTTGCACAATTTCGTCACATTCCCAAACATTACATCTCCAAATTTAAATGGTTTGTTATTATAATCTACTCAAGAGTTCTTTGGAATTAAATGTAACTTTGCATGAAATCGATTTCCTAAACCTAATAATTTCTCCTGTATTAAGCCATCCCATTATAATTTACCAATCCTAATGATATCTTCTTCTTCTTCCTTATTTGCTTAGTTTTTCTTTAACGTGTAATCTAGGTCCCCAACATGGATTAATTAGTTTACTACCTTTTTAATCAATTGAATACCTATTAATATTCCTCAGGCATAAATACATTTTGCACAATATCGTCACATTCCCAAACATTACATCTCCAAATTTAAATTCGCTTCAATTTTTAAAATTTTATATTCGGCCGAAACTGTAGCTGATGAACTACTTTTCCTGACAGTGGGTTACACTCAAATGGAGATTTAGCATCATGGGACAGCTTCTCATATACAGGACTGGAAATATGAAAGGTTGTCAAATCATTTGTTTTTCTGACAATTTATATTATTAGCATGAATTCTACTTTCATCTTTGGTTTATTTCATCAATAATGTCTCTTAATTGAAATAAATTAAGTTTATGAGTTGACAAATATTAATAATTAGCTTGGCATGATATTGTAGTGTTACCAATGGGTGGGTTTATTTATCACTCCAACGGCTACATTTTCCTTTCTTAAAGAATCGCGCAGAATTATCAGCATTAGGTAGTAGGCCTTAGAGAAAGGTATAGAGAAAGTGTTAAGTACCAAGTAGTTGCTTGCTTGTCATTAAAATCACATTATTTCAATGGTGCTTTAAGACCTAGCAACATTTCTGCCGTCTAACAACATGCAACATAGTGTACTATCATTCTTACCTTTGTGTAACACTCTAACGACACCATTTTTTTCTTTTTTAAGAGTGTGAAATATTTTAACTGAGTAGGTTAATAAAATTAGATGATCATCTTTAGATATATGTGAAAGGTTTAAAAAGTTGATGGGAGAGTGTAAAGTAAATCATCTCTAAAGCGAGGCAAATTCTGCTGCTTTTTGATAATAATTCTGCTGCTCGGTGTCAACAATTCTGCTTTTTTTAACTGCTTATGCAAAAACGATTTAATTTACATTGAATTGCTGGATAACACTTTTAATTCTGCTGCTCGGTGCCAACAATTCTGCTTTTTTTAACTGCTTATGCAAAAACGATTTAATTTACATTGAATTGCTGGATAACACTTTAAACTGAAGATGTAATGTTATATATATCACTTTCTTTAACAAAACAAGGATACAATGAATTTATACAACGTGCCTAGATAGATAATTTAATAAAAAATGTTAAATACCAAAATCCTGCAACATTTCATATTCTTCAAAAATACTTGAACGAAACTCAAACACTTGATTATAAAATTAAAACGAAAATGAATATTCAGATTTTCTTTTGTTAAACAATCAGACCTGGAGAAATTCAGTATGGAGAAACGTCCGTACTTCTTGCCGAAGTTCATTGGTCATAGTATTTTATTCAAATATCACAACAGATTTAATCTAAATTCTTTCATAGTTTGATTAAGATAATTATATCATCTAGACCTGTCTGAATTAGAATATTATACAATATGCTTCATATAAAAATGAATTGAACATTGCAAGTTTGATAATGTTTGATTCGGCCTGTTACCGCTAGTGAATATTGGTAAAACGGCACTCTCAAGGCGTAGCAGGTTCTTCATAAATTCTGGTGTGCTTGTGTTTTAATAGAATTTATGTTTGTTTATTAATTTTTTTAAATGTTACAGTAACTGAGAAAAAGATTATTTTCTAACAAATTGTAATGTAGACTAACCCAACCCAACTAACTCAAGTTAAATATTGTAATTCATTCTTTGTCAATGAATCTATTCATATATTTACTTGTACACATCAAATCATTTTTACTTCTAGATATTAAAGGATCATTTTAACCAATACTTTGATAATATATATAATTGTAGTTGTTAATTTGTTAAGCTAAACTATATTGATAAGCTTTAACCTTAACAGCTCGCTTCAAATGAATTGATAGAATATGAGTCGAAACTAATTTTTTCTAAACTGATTACCCCAGCCCAAAAACTTTGCCTTATCGATTGCTATATTCTGGATATTAGGGAAATAGCATTAACTGAAGTGTCAAAAGCATTTATAATATTTTAACTACTGGAGTAGTGTAAAGGAAACAAATGACTTAAGGATGTTTATAAGTTGAATTCAATTAAACAGTACTTAATTAATTAGTATCTAAATTTACGATATTATAAATATTCAGCTTGCAGTTATTGAGTTTCGTCTGGGACATATCAGTATTTGCCATCGGCTCTTTACTCACCCCGTTGGGTACGTTTTGCAATTTTATTACAATGTATTTAAGCAATCTGTTGTATTGCAAGAGAGATTCCAATCGTACAGCATGGTTAAGGGTTTCTTCGTTGTAATCCTATGATTGACTGTTTCATACAAATAATACTGCATCCTCTATGAACATGTGGACAGACCATTAAAATGAATTCAATCAAAATGATTATCGAAATATAAAGCCAATTGCAAAGTTTTATCGAACTTATAAACCTGCCTTATAATAATCTCTCGTTTAGGTAAATGGCTACATGTAGTCGCATAAGTGACCCATGTTTGTGCTGGTATAAAAACTTGGCTGATGCCTATTTATTTCATTCAGTTAAACTGCATTTTAATTTTATTGCATAGTGTCTTCGGTAAAATCTAGCAACTTTATTAAACACTCATTTTTGTTTGTGCTAGTATAAAAACTTGGCTGATGCCTATTTATTTCATTCAGTTAAACTGCATTTTAATTTTATTGCATAGTGTCTTCGGTAAAATCTAGCAACTTTATTAAACACTCATTTTCATGAGAAGTTAACTTACAGAAAGTAAAGTCATATAACTTTACTTTATCCTGTAGGAAATTTAAACCTTACTATAGATTACTTCGGCATTCTAAATACAACTGAAATAATGTGCATGTGGGTCACAAATATTTCTTGCTAGCTTAGGACTTATAGATCCATCGAGGTGATTTGGTTCCTTATTTTTTATTATTGTTCCCCATTCTGTCGCTCTGTTTAGATTGTTCCTCAGATAATTCAAGTACACTTTTATTAATGTGTAAACATGTATAGAAATCTATAAATAGCAGAAAGCCTTATTTTAGAACGTTATTTCTCCAACAATTTAACTTCTGTTTAAATTTTTATTGGATTTTGCTAGAAACTTTAAGTTAAAATGATTTCAAGCAATCTTGAAAAATTCCCTGTATTCCTGAATTAAATTTACATGGTGGCTTATATTCTTATGTTTCCCTAACAATTGTATGCATGGAATCTGGGTAAATATTAATAATAAAGTATATGCATATAAAAATCTATGCATCAGTCACAAAGCATTTCATATTGCACGCATTTACACAAGTATGCGTGGCGACAAAAATTAATTACAACACACCTTCACACTAGATGATCACAATTTATCTACTGCTTAATAAACCTACATATTCTGCAACGTTATTTAGTGCCGCATAACCCTAAATCAGTACGAACCAGAAACTTTCAGAACTGTGTAACAGATTTTATCTTTAATTTTTCATTATGAATACAACAACTTAACCACTTGCATTATTGATGAACTTATTTTCCACACCATACTAGAAAAAACCTAATAGAAAACCTATAAATGTGTCTAACACTTGGAAAGCCAAACGTTTCGTTTAATTTAATTAACACGTAACCACTTAGAAAATGAGTTAATTACATTTATAAAAATCAAAACCTATTATTCCCTAGACTCGTTACAGTTCCAATTGAGCCAAATATTGTCATCAAATTCTAGTTTTGATAATGTTGCTGACTATTCTTAAAGTGTAAAGCTAACATTTTATGAACATTGTAATTTGTTTCACACCTAAAAATAATCATGCATCCAGATTTATTTACTGAATAGATGTTGATTCCTGTCCACTTCTAGAATGATTTGGCTTATAGAAACGATGTTTCATGCCATGACACAGCTTATTTATTTGTTGTTTTTTGTTATTTTAATGGTTATCAATTTCTTCAACCAAAGAATAGGAGGAAGGAAATGCTTATTTAACAATTAATCTTTTTCAAATTTATTTACACGATATGGTGTCTAAGGTGACCAGAGCCTATGTAATTATGTATTTTCAATTTTTGGTGTCTAAAAATCTACTCAAACTACATGAATTCACATTTTAATTATATTTAATTTTAATTATATATTTAATTTAAAAATGTAGTACGTTTCTAGAAAATATCTATAGCACTTATGCTCATGCACAACTAAAACGCTTTAATGAAAAACGAATAAAGTAATGAAACAAACGCATGAGAATAAATGTAGTCACCATGTTTGATAGTTAAGGTAATGCTTGATTTGCTGAACTTCAATGCTCCCAGTTTTTCGTTGGTATAAAACTCCTATTTTGTTAATGGAATAGATACGTTTTTCTGGCAATGATGGAAGAATGATTTACGATATATGCTAAGGTCCGAAGACAATTCCTGTAATTATTGATTGTCAATAAATTACAGTTTATATCTAAGTCCCACGTCCTACGTATATTTAAGTAAGCAACATGATTATCAATTATTTAGGTTAAATATTATAGCTCAGGAGTATATTTCTTGTATTTCTTAAATCATGAAAATCATTGTTTTATTCTTATTTTATTCCAAAAATCATCGGACTTTCTGTCATGAGAGTGAATATTATCAGTTGAACAACAACTATTAATTGCTCAATGATACTAAAATCTAATTGAAATAATACATTCACTGGGTATTATTTCCAGATAAAAATAACGCCTGCTAAATATTTTTTCTGTTTATAATTTTGATTAGTATTGAATTTGTTTTATTAACGTTGAGCACACTTACTATTACGATGAAAAATCCCGCAACAAAAATCCCGCAAAGTGTTTATAATTTGAAAAATTATTATCTTAGTAAAAGAATTTAAATTATATTTTATGTTTGTAATATATAATAAAAATTACAACCCTTCCTTCTACGAGAATATTAAATTCCTGCCACTCTCATATTGCATGTTTTCATGTTGTATCATCAAGTAAATACATACGCAAGTTTATGGAAATGAAAGTCATCTTAATAATTACTCATCATTGGCTTAAATTATGTACTGGGTAAAATTATCAAAAAATGTCTAACAGAAAGTTTTGAGGAAAAAATTTTCCTGTATTATGGTTTTAATTGTTTTTGTAGCTACAATTTTCGTATTATATTTGTATAGCAACTTATCTCCAATTTATGGAATTATTATTTAATATCATAAGAGGGTATACTTGTTGATCATAACGAAATGTTCTACAAACTAACAAAAGGACAAGGACACTAAATTCATACACCTTACATCACATCCCGGTGTACTGATTCTCCAAAAAAGTTAGTACAGCGGTAATGCAAAGTTAAGCTTGATTTTTTCTACAGCTTATATGTATATGCTTTTCTTTAAAAAATCTGTTTTTCCTTTGATGGTTAAATTAAAAATTAATTACTGGTAACATTCGTACCATTTTCATTGTTTGACATCTACCATGAATCAATCCATAACTCATGGAGCGATACGATCGGTAAATTACTTTCCATGGTTTGCAGTTATCTCACTTTTTCCACTTCCAGATTTTTATACTTCGCTACACTTTCCCAGAAGGCTTTTTCCTACTACAAATGGCCGCATTTATCGGCGCTGACATTTTATTGTTTCCTTCATTCCATGCTTGATTGATATGTTCGACGAACACGTCTGCTTCTACTCTTCGTGGCAATGCAACAAAATCAATAAAGGTATTCAACGTGCGAATTCCATTAGTCTATTCCCCAATTGTTAAACTATGCCCGATCGCTTTATTTTCTAACAATCTGTCCATTAGTTCTCCATTTGTTCATAGTTGGAAGATGCTGTTGCATGCTACCGGTTAGCACATTTATGCATACATTTGACGACGACAAATTCTGCCTTAAGGAATAAAGGGTTTCTGGGGACATAGATAATGTCCTCGCATTTGCTGTAACCGTTTTGGATGAAAATTTATAAATTGTCAATGCTTTTATTTTTATAGAATTGATCCTCTTGTAGTCACAGTAAGCTGATTTAAATCTGTTTGACTATTCTAAATTATTTTGTATATTGCCTATCCATTAACATAACTGTAATTATAAACATTTGTTATATTATTCCAAGAAGGTATTATTCAAAGCTGCTTAAAGGTGGCACGGGTAAATCAAATATCGTAATTCTCTAATGCTACACAACCAAATGAAACTAGACCTATTTCCCTCCAACCTATACTGACAAAATGATTTGACAAGTGTCTACATTTAGAGTTAAGTAATTACTTTGAGAAAAACAATCTTTTTGTTCCCCAACAGTTTGGCTTTAGAAAGCAAAGCTCAACCAGTCATGCACTTATGTACATAACTGACTATCTTTATGAACAAGTAGACAAAGACAAAATCTGTCCTATCATAGCACTTGATCTACAAAAAGCAAGCATAGTGTAGATAGAAACATTCTTATCGAAAAACTATCATGGTACGGGAATCAACAATAATGTGATAAAGTCATTATTAACTGATATGGGCCAATTTGTAGAAGTTGGGAATAAAAGGTCAATGGTAAAATTTACAACTAGGGGAATACAACAAGGTGCAGCAATAAGCTCTTTTTTGTTTAATGTCCATATAAATGACTTCCCTCTTTGTATTCAACATTCAAATATATGTATTTTTGCTGACGATAGTTCAATATATAGTTCTGAATGCAGAGAGAATATTTATACACTACAAGATAATCTTGAGGTGGATTTAAACTCGGTAAATGACTGGTTAACTAACACTAAAGTCAAACTTAATATAGATAAATCTCAATTCATTCTGTTTGGTAAACAATATCTTTTGAAATCACGTAGAAAATTTAACCTTTGTGGAGGAGACAAAGAAATCAGGAGGGTTAAATCTCTTAAAATGTTAGGTGTTGAACTGGCTGAAACTTTAAGGTTTTCTGAACAATTAAACAATATTGTAAACAAATGTTACAAAAACATATCAAGAATCTATGTACTCAAAAGTTTACTTGATACTGATACAAAGGTTATTCTTATTAACGCATATGTTTTTAGTCTACTTTCTTATGGTATCACAATATGGGGAAACATTCTGTCTGTTAACGATACCAAATCTATCGACAACTTACTCAAACATGCTGCTAAATATGTTTTGGGCAAACGTAAATATGACTGCATTAGTGAGGATCTCAGTCAGATTCTGGAATGGTTGTTTTTTAAATACAAATTGACATATGCGAATGTATGTTTTGCATAAAACTATCATGTTTAAGCAAAAATACCCTTTTTAATGAATACTTAGACTACACGTTTGAACAAACTTTATGTACAAGAAACAATACTTATTTGACACCTACGTAACATTACAATAGTAACTGGGGCAAAAAGAGTTTTAAATACATAGCCATGAATGATTGGCTTCAAATACCTCAAAATATCACAAGCGTTAATATGTCTTTTCCAGTCTTCAAACGAATACTCCTTTCTCACCTTCTAAGTTTACAAAATGACGAAATCTTAAATAAAAATTGTGAAATTATTTGGGACTATTCCTGTATTGATGATGTGATTAACGCAGCAATATTATTTGACTAAAAATTATATAACCCTTACTTGATTGTATAATGTTAAAATATAATATTATAAATGATTGTTCTTTCTGATATTAAGTACATATATGAATTACCAGTTGTCAAGATAATGTAATTTGCCTCTTGAGGAAATTATCGACAATAAAGCCAACTTATTATTATTCATTATACACAATGTGGAAGGATTACGAAAGCATTTGTAAGTTGCCTTAATTTCCAAAGGATTTTAAACATTATTTCATTTGGCCAACAAATGAAGCGACAATTGTCAAGCAATATATCACATTATTAATTTCACTTTATAAAAAATGGGAGCACATTCTGATCTTGAAAAAAGTTTCAAATTTGCAATAATTTTAAATATATCGATCAAAGGATGCACTTGTGACCAGCAGGTTACTAACAAAAATTAAACATCGGTTTCATTTCTTGGATATGAGCAAAACTGCAAATGAAATATGACAACGAATGAAATTAATTGCTTTAAGTATGCGACAAAATTTAATCTTAAATGGCAAAAATGGCAGAATCTAAGCAACATTTTAACCATTAACAGCAATTACTGTAAATAATAAGTAATATTTTCTTCTGCACAATTGAAAAGGGAAAAATAACGAAGCTGATTGCTAAAAAGTTAAGAACTCGATAATTTTTGAGTCGACTGGTTTCCGCTAATATTGAATGTAGGAAAATGACAGTTATTCCAAAGTCAAGGTAGCAAAGCATTTCACGAACTTAATATGTAGCGTTCGAAACATTTTTGAAAAAACCATCTGATTCATATGAATAATACGTTCAGTACGGTAATTTATTTTCAATCGTATAAGCCACTCAGAGATTTATTTGTGCAGTGTGCACCATCGTTCTTTGTTGCTTAAAATAATGGAAATGTTATTTTGACTGTTGTCCAGTTACTGTTTCGAACAATAATGCGTTACTCTAGCGGCCATACATTTTTTTCTTATGGAGTGAATTGTTTTCAGAAAGCAGATGGTAAGTCGGCTTATTTATCGCGTATTTAAAATGGTTGCAGTGTGAATAGTTTGGAATTGAAAGTGTTAGATTATTTTCAGTCTAGTACCAAGGGGCAAATTTGCTCCTTTCGTAAGTGGCATGTTTGCCACTCATAAGGGGGTATTTGCCAATTAGAAAACGTGTTTTTGTATGTATTTTATTCATACATTAGTAAATTGATCCTTAAAGCAATCAAGAAAATATTATCTAAGGTTATATAAAGCACTTCATTGATAAAACAAATTAGTTCATTTAATCTGCAGAGATTTAATTGTTTCCTCGAGATATCAGACGTACACATTCTAGGACCTTCAAGTATGAAACATGCACTGTTCCAAACAAATATCAACTGATTACCCTTAAGTCAATTTGCCTCTGGATATTGAAAACTGTAATAAAAAGGTGTTTTATGTTAACAAAAGGTTATGCGTTTCCATGTTTGGTTTTAGTTGCTGTTGCATTTAGTATTAATTTTTACTCAAATTCTTCTGATTGGCTTTATTTATTTCACGTTTTAAAAAGAATACTAATGCTACAAAATACAACTATGTAACTGCTGTTAAAAGTTATTGCCAATTCAATAGTTTTCTGTAATTAATATCAACGATGGCATATGGTTTTTAATAAGCTGCAGCTACAGCTGTAATCGTAAAAATAATGAGCAATTTCAATAAACACACCACGCAATGCAGGATTTCATAACTACAATGATTTTTTGTGGACTTGCCACCGCGAATAGGGAATGTAGATAAAATAGTTATATCAATAGATTACTGGATAGATATCTATATGTTCCGTCGGCTGACAATTCTGACAGTAGTTGATATTTGTTAAGTGGTACTAGACAAGCAGTTTTGTTTTAATTGAATACAAATTTTTAATAATTGCGTTATTATAAGGGATTTTGTGATCTCTTTATATTTTTTACAAATCAATAAAACATGACATCCTTTTTTCTCACAATGTATAACCCGTCTGAGTTCTGACATTTAAACTGTTCTGAGTTTAATTTAAACTTTCTCATTTAAATAATTATAAATATATATAACTATAAATATTTACAGTCTTTTAGACAATTTCAATATTGGCAGTGTAAAGGAATCATTTAGAGTTAGAATTTCGTGTGTTCAGTAAGCAGTTAAATGTCGTTATAAACATTCACAATATACTAAACAATATAGGAGGCTAAAGAAGTCCTCTCTACTTAGATTATCGTTAAGTTCATTTATTTTTTATCTCAAAACTGTAGAAATTAATTAAATGTGATAAATAAAGTTATTTACGGTCGTCAAGTCAAATTAATGTTATAATAAAGATAATACTTCATGTGACTATGTGCCATTCATTTTTTAAATTGCCATTTTGTGATTTTTTTGCGACCGATCTATTTATACATGTATATATGTAATGTTCTAGGAGCAAAAACAATAATTATATAGTCTTCCAACTTTGTAAATTTTTAAACATTTAAGTGCCCTTATTCTGATCAAAGTATCTGGAGGCGCTCAAAATGGAGTTAGGTGAACAAATGATCGATTTAGAACTTGAACTAGAATTAGTATTGAACTTTTGTTGGACAACATGCTTACACTTCATTTAATACAACTATGAATATAACTACAAATCATATTTAATACATATTACATATATCGAACTGCTTATCACCTGAAACTAAACAACAATTACCTACGATAAAATATATTGCGTTCTCACTTTTTGACCCGATAAATTATGTCAGCATTTCTACTTCTTCAGCTGCAACATGTTTCATGCTTATTAAAATTGATTAATCAATAAATTTGTTGTTTTAGGCTTATTATATGCTTTCCATGTAATGTGGCACGACACCGCAATCCAAGAAAACCAAGATCCAGAATCCAAGATTTTCTAACATTTTTGTTATCAAGTCGTTTCAAATCATAACACTATTCCTTTGCGCGTTCAAAGATACTTGTAATCATAAGTGAAAAATAGAACATTTTGTAAATTTATTTATAGAATCATTGACGCTGTCAATATATCTTCATTACCTCAATTTAATTTAATTATTGCCACCTAGTCCAAAGCCACTTTGAATAAGTTCTGTGGAGTAATCGGTTTACTCGTAATTAAAACAGAAGCAAAAGACATCCAGCAACTAAACATCAGAATTTGAGACGAGTTATGATGATTCGTGTTACTGCCGCTTATAATAAATGTCGGTGAATCGGCATTCTCTGCATATTACAGGTTAAATAGTTCAAGTGTTGCTGTGATTATTTAATTCAACTGCTATCTGCGCGCAGATACTTGGGCCGCAGCTGCGGCCCAAGTTCTTAAAATCAATGGTATGGTTCAGCTACACTTTTATTAAGTGCCATAGGCACATTATAAAACAGGAGGTGGTGGGTCGGGGACAAAATGTCTGTCCGTATGTCCGTTTTTGAGAAAATGACAAATCTTAAAAAATTATGTTTTTGCCTCACAACTTCTTAACGGAAGGGAATTTTGACATTTCTCCAAACAATAACCAATGACTAATAACGACCAGCACAATAATTAGAAGCATTTTAGGTCAACTTGAGTCACCTCGACGATTTCAATAATTTAAAGTGTAGTATATAAATATGACACATGATTTAGGATCCATTTTTGATCAATAAGAAGAATCCAAAGAGATATTGTGAAAATTACCTACTATTTTTGAGAAAATGACATTTTTTCAAAAGTTGTAAAAGTTCTTCATAACTTTTCAACGGAATGGAATTTTGGCATACTCTTTTCTCTAATATGTTTTTCTAATATGAATCTATTTCATCCTATGGCACATACCTACACACTGGTTTACCTGTTTTATTAAGATTTTATTTATATATTTTATTAAACTGACCAACCTTTCATTTTAATCTTGTATACAAACTAAGAACTTCAGCAATTAAAGTAACTACGTATATACATATATATATACAAGTAAATACATAATGACATAAAATGAAGAAGCAAAAAGATAAGTAAATAGCTCCACATGGATTGAAGTTTTTTCCTTAGGTACAATGTTGCCACTTTCGATATTGTCCTACTTTTCTTATTTTCATTTTTCTTGCAGTCTAGTACAAATTATCGCATTGTAACTGCAAATCAACAAAATCGGATAATTTTTTTTGTGAAATACAAAATTATGAATTAAACTTCCAATTGTCTTACTTAATAACAACAACTAATAATTGATAATCTGGACATCAAGATCATTAACCGAAAACATATATTACTTTAGTTAAAAGTTTAAAGGGACAACATAAATCAAATAGGAATTTGAAACATCTTTTTGGTCGACCTGTTACCGCTAATAGTGAATTATGAGAAAGCGGTGTTCTTCTCAAGTTTGAAGTCTTTCAGTGCAAGTGAAACGTAGTTGAACACACATTAATACAAATGAACGGCTTTGTATAGGTTAATTAGAATTGGATTAATTGTGATACGTTAAGTAAATTGTAAAAGGAGGGTTTTAACCAAGTAACATGTTTACAACAAAGTATAACCCACTTTATGCCACTTACTTAACGTGTCACAATTCTAATTGACTTGGACCAAGCAAATCATTTGTATAAATGTACTGTGGGTCCAGTCATAGCTTATAAGTTTCTAAAGGCTGCCGCCGACAGCTCTACCACAAACACTGGAGTTGAAACAGCTGAGTTGGTACTAAAGCCGTCTGAATAGATGGAGATGGCCCTATCGCACGGCGAAAATGGTCCACGACGGGGTAATACTGCCGTAATCCAATTTTACTCACAAGAATCAGATTGCATGCAAAACTTGCATTCCAATTTCACAGAATGGCGTACCAACTAGGTGGCATAAAAGATAAACCTAAACCCGCAAATTCAGCTGTTTCAACTGCAGTGCTTGTGGTGGAGCTGTCGGCGGCAGCCTTTAGACATTATAGCTTAATTGCGGACCCAGAGTAAGTTCAGCTAACTTTGACTTACACTCAAAGGACTTAAACTAACGGAAACTTTCTAATTTGGCAAATTTAGTCTATATACAGATTTGCAGTTTTGTGTATTAATCTAACGTCTAACCATTTATATGCGGCTCTATAAATGGTATTTTCAAAACCAGGTTAGATGGTGCGTTTGCTTATGAATTTTGGATAAATTAAAATGGATATATTGCTGATAATTTGAGCATTTAATTGTGTTTTGTTAAACAAAACCTTATATACTGTTGATATACTCCGCAAGAATACATACTATTGTAGACTAGTCAGCTGCAAATATCTATATTTCAGCAATGTAGCTGAGTAAGGAAATCCAATCGTAGCTGATTTAATTCGCAAAGGATTTCAATAATCCTGCATTCATTTTCACATTTCCTTCATCGAATAAAAATGTTATCTAAATTCTGGCAATAGCAAATAAATGTATATATTTACATGATCATTTCATCTTATGTAGCACAAAGCCATATTTAGAGGAGTAATGAAAAAAGTGGCGCCTCCTTCACCATACCTAATAACGTTAAAATGTGTGTCTAAAAAACAAAGTGGTTAAATTGG
>JAHZMV010005087.1:0-17242 GCA_027743765.1 Coecobrya sp. COE2 | reverse complement strand
ATAGTTAATTACTAATTGACTAACTCAAACAATTTGTGTGAATATTTTCACTTGCCCGAAAATAGCCATTGTAGAATTTTAAGGCAGCTGATTAATTTAATGTTTGGGTTTTGAGTTTATTGACCCATGTCTTTCAACAACAGGATGCAACACGTGTTGTTATATGTTTTCCACAAAGAGATATACAAAGCAGTGCGGAATTTTTGATTAGTGTATTCTATTATAATTTATACCAACGGTTTTGCAAAGAAGTGTCAATAGATCGGAAGAAACTAAATTTTGTTTTCCAACACTTACATCACATAATTTATATATCTAATATTATAAAAAGTCTAGCATTTTTGGTTGAGATATTGAGCTCATTAAATCGTTACGTCGTTAAACTGGTTCCAATAATTAAAAGAAAAAAATATATTGGTTACGTAGAATTTTGGTACACAATTACGATGCAAGTTTCTGTTATTAATGTTCGATTATAGAAACATTACTTATAAGATTTATTATTTGTTGGAAAATTGTAAACCTTCTTTATCGTTTTCTGTGGATAAATTCTACGTTTGTGGTTTCTTAATGTGGCTTGGACCGATGTTTTAGGTACATTCCTTTATGATTACGTCATTTCCAGTAACGTTGTATTTTCAGAATAGGTACATCAGCATAAGAAATACCTAACTGTATCATTCTTTATCAAAAGTAGCTTATTTCAAATAACTACGACACTCTTATTTCGTAATAATAAAATATGAACGGATTCGCGTCCAGAATTCACTAATTATTCAAATTAATTTAAATGGTACAAGTAGAGTTGAAATTGCGTCAGAAAATGGATATTTAAATAGGTACTGCTGGGGGAATATCACTTAAAATATATCATATCACTGTTCCTTAAAACATCACTGCTGTATTAAAGCATCATATTTTAGTCGGTATGGTTCGAATATTTCTAAATAGATACATGATGACAATTTCAATTTCTTTCTAGCGTTATTTTGTAAGATATAATTGCAGCTCATTTCACATAGCTTATACTAAATAAATTGAGACCAACCAATAAATATGGGAAATACTAGTTTAGCTGTGTGCTCCGAACAACATAACATGTTTGTATTATCTATACATGTGTGATCATATAAACAAGTTACATTTATGATTATGGTTTGAAGAAATTATTTTAACTGCTGAATAATAATTTTCTTCCTAGTGAAATGATTATTTCCTCTTAAAGATGGTCTTAAACAGATTTTATAAGTAAAAATTGTTTAATAAGTCCTAATTTCTTTCCAATAATTTTATTTTAATTCTTGTAGAATATAGACTCTAGTAATATGTACAACTCGCAGCGAAAAATATTTATTTAATTGATGCACTAAATGTATAGTTGCCTCACCAAACCAGGTATGTTTGAACTTTACATTATTCCACAGCGAATATCCCCGGCTTCATATATAATTTTCATTCACTCAGCCTCACAGTTTGTACAAAGGAAATGTTAATTCAAGTAGGACGAACTTATCTCAAGAACACGATATTTCCTGATAAGCCAGGCCGCCTGGAAAGTCACATAAATACATGTGTTTAAGGACAATTTGAAAATGTTCTCAATTAGACATTTAGAAGTTAGTTACATTGGTGTGAAGCTATGATGGCCAGGATGGATAATATACCGCACATGTGGTTAATTTTTCTCAAGCTAACTGTGTCAAACGCTACTCGTCACTAATTGATAGCAATTGCTATCAAATGAAACAGTTATCGATTTTCCACCCTATTGTCGTTCTTAAGAAATCAATGATGTTTTCTGTTATGAGTAAGTATAAATTTATTTTACAGAAATGAAATGAATGTTTCAAGAAATTGAGAAATCAGGTATGAACGACTTTTATAACATGTAAGATCCTAGGGGAAAATGCAAATATTAGGGTTATATTAATGTTTGCTCGCCTTTGGTTGGGTTACTATCGCATGTTCCTTAATCATTTGAGCCATACAATTTGCACATTGTATGTAGTAACTACTTATTTATAATAGGTATTCGGATGTAGCAATTATCTTAGATTACAGATACATCCATGATATTTATGTTATATTGAAAATTGCAACTGTGAATATTGTATAATTTTGACTGCGAATATCTATTCCATTACCGGTCGCCTTGCTATAAGGTTTGTGATCTAGTACATACACATCGGACATTTCTCTTAAAAATTACGGTAATAATGAGACGATTTTTCCTTGTGAAAATTGTAAAACCTTACTGTTGCCAGAGTACAGTATCCAGTGTTGTACTTAGGTTAAAATTTTGCTAGATTCCACCTGAACCAGAATATTTTTGAGCTATCAATGTACGATTACGCAAAATATTATTGGATGCCATACTAATTGTAAGTATCTTGGAAGATTGTCGCACCATTATTAAATCGTAGTTAACTCTCCATTTAAAATTCAGGACATGCTACATAAATTATTGTGTATGCTAACGGAATTTCATAGAAACTCTGTCAGTGATACGTATTTGTGTGATCAATGTACCAAGCTGTTAACGATTAATTAATAGATCCTTACAATAAGCAGAATCCTTAACAAGATGCTCATTATAGTTTCTGATAATTTTCAAAAATTTATCATTAAATAATTCCACTTCGTCTTCATCAATAGATGCAATAACTCTTTTGATAGCTTCTTTATTTTCAGTTAAAGCAGTTACAAATTCACGTAAGCCACTATTTCTAGCTCATGTTCATATTATGTACTTTTGAGATGATCCAAGATATCTACCATGTAACATGGTTTTGCCATTAATTTACAATTTTCTGTAAAATTGGATGACGTAGTCCTTTCTATATAACCGATTTTCTCAATTCTAGTCTGTAACAAGTAATTGGAAAAACATACAAAACGACTTAATATCATAACCACTGTTTGGATTTTCATATACAAACTTGACGATAAACGTTTATGTTATCAATGTACGGTAACCTAATAATTAAAATAAACGATTATTGATTGAGATAATCACACAAATTGATAGACTTCAGGAGAGGTTCAATGCGATATTAGTTATGATGGCAACTTCCATCCTTGTGATTTAAAAAAAGGGCAACATGATTATTTTGCTTCAGTTCCGTTCAATAATTAGACCTTTAATAGCAAAAATCTCATAAAAATTGTATAACTTGGGCTCAATTTTATTATGGTTATTATAATTTATAATTAGCTATCCCATGGCATCTCGTAGTATTATATGATCAATTTCTTCCATCTTAATATAACATCAATGAATATAATGCAAAAATAGGTTAGAAATCATGATCGAAAAAATGTACAGTATTTGAAGATGATATTTCAACCTTTTTTATCAATATTATGCAGAAAATTAATGGATGAAGCAGGAAATTTCTTGTGCAACATTTTTCTTTGAAATCATACAACCATCTAACTAAATACATTAACCTTGAGGATGTATGTAGATGTAGGTATGTATTTGCTTTCATGAAAGGCATACCGTTTTCCGCAGATATTGAAGCAAAAGTGACACTTTTTTGGTTTGTATTATGTAATTGGCAGACAATACCGCTAAACCTCATATAATATGACTGTTCAGTGCACTTGCATTATCTGTAATGCGTTTATTTTCAAATGGCGTTTTGGCACATTAACTGCGAATGGATTAACAACAATAAGAAGTCAAAGCAAATCAATCATTTCTTTCATTGTTATGTAGTAAGTGATTGAATGTGATATTTAAGTATTTGCGACATATTTAAGTGTCATAGCGACTTATTTAAGAATCATAGCGACTCATTTAAGTGTCATACCGTAAGTGGGGTAAATGCACAGTTTAGACTGTTCATACAATTTATACCACTCGCCGTTAAATTTATGAATTAACACTTTTCAGTATTTTCTCACAAACGTAGCAGTCAAAACCTGCTAGTTGGCACAGCATGTTATTATTTGACAAGTGTGAGATTTTATGAAATCGGATTACATCCTCCTAACAATAAACGAATTTTCCAAAAACGAACAAACAAATCAAGAATTGACAATAATAAACTTGTTTGAGAGACTTTCTAAACAAATATTTCCACTTTACAAAAATCTTGATAAAAGCCTTTGAAGTTACATAAGTTCTGTTGGAGAACAAAACTCGAAATACCAAAAAGGGACAACAAGCAGTTTTTCCTAGTCTACGTAACGAATTTTAAAGTATTCAAATATCTTACAATGCATAAATTTATGTTAGATAATTATGCATCATAGGTTATATCAATCTGCTTTTATTTGACTGTGACATCGAGTTCAATCAGGCTTACTGTCGTTATACACCAACCCATAATTGAAGAAAATTCAAATAATAATTCATTAGGTTGCCATTTTAATTCCCTAAAGCGATTCACGATCACTTATCAATGTATGTATGATGATCGAAACATTTAATTGATACCAATGTTTATTCACAGACAAATTATGCACTTTCTGGATTGTCTTCTATAGACATATTCCGTCTTTGCAGTTTGTTATATAGTCTGGGGAATTTTAAAGGTTTCATAATTGTTGCGTCTGGTTTTTGGAAGATAATAAAAAATGTTTCAAAACAATCAGTGCAAATATATTACTCATACCTAAACTGTTCTAGTTGCAACTATAAAATATAATCGGGAACAATATTAAATATTTGCTACACACAAAAGAGATAATTATGCTTTTGCATTTTAACACGTATGGTAAATGTTTGAAAATTTTATCAGTAGAACTTGCATTTTATTTAAATCATTGCGTAATCCGGGAATATATAAAATGTTAGAGTAATATTATAGAGGTTATTCATGTGAGAATGAATGTTATGAACCCCGCTGAGATATACTTTACTTATTAATCCGCAATAATTCACTATGCAAAAATGTGCTTGCATATGGACGACAGAAAATATACTCATTGTCAGTTAGTCGCGAGTCGATTTTCAATAATTATGATATTGGCTGGGTCATATCCAACATTAAATATATGCATTCTATGAAATGTTTTGGACTTTGATTTAAAAGCCGCAGTTGGTACAAATAAAATCACAAATATTATGCCTATATCGCACCACATATTTCAAAGGCAGTCCTAAATGATAACAAAATGTGAATGGAAATCATAGGAAACAACATAGGATGAAACAAAAACTGAATTGCTCCCGTATAGAAAAATAACAGCTTGGTTATTGTCACAGGGCTTTATACATTAAACAATTAAACATTTAGTTGATAGCTCCGTTCATGATATTTTCCAAGTTTTATTTCTCTCGTGCTACCAAACCTTAAGCTGAGAAAATGTTTCTGTCCATATTATGAATACTCGGAAGAAATTTCAATTGTCCATGTAGCATATTGAATGTTAATTTGCGGTACACGTTTTGCGTTATAAATGCATGTTTACACAAAGGATGGGTTGAAATAATTTTTTACATTTTTGAAAATAGAATGTTGGGTTTCAGCATGATTTATTCGAGGTTTCTATATAATGTTAAAGATAAAAGACAATATTAAATCAGATAAATTAATTCAATTTAATATACATACATACAAACTGCTTGGTTCATGTTTTTATCAATGTACGACAAAACATTATAGCAACGATTATCAATTCAAAACATTAATCTTCTTTTGCGATGTTCATGGTTTGCTATGAGTTTCACATGATTTGTGATGACCATGGACATTTCCAGCTTTTGTAAGTTCAGATAACTAGTTTGGTTTTAACAATGTACGGTTGAACTTGAATTTTTAAAAAATTTCGAGCGTATTTTAGTGAACATAATATAAGATGGGAACGATGAGCAGAGAAATATGTTCAACGCTTGTTTAAAATAATTTTTCTTTGCTATTACTTACAGACAATTATAGTTTCATTGAGTTTCCCATTGATCATTTGTGTTAATAATGTAAATTAACATGAATTATTAATTTGACATAATTTTATGTTGAAAAGCAAATCCTATACTATTTCTTACATGACATGGTAAATATGTGGTTTGGTTTATGAAGTACTAAAATGTAGTTGCCGTAAACATTAACGTAAAAAGGATGTCAACCTACAAACGTTTTACCGGCTCTAACCCTCTTTATGTAAATAAAAATTGAGTGACAAAGCTCACATTTCCGTCATTATTACGAAATAAAAAACTGGAACACATTTCAAACAATTTAGGCTACAATTTTGCACTTCATTGGATAATTGTGATAAATACAGTTTAAAGTAATGTGAAACATATTTGTATTACAATTTGTGATTACAAACACTTTATTTAAAAAATCCAACCAATCATACAGTCGATTAGTATGTCCTTGAGCGACATTTACATAAAAAATTATTTGTGGAAAGAACAGCTCTTTTTTCATCTTGTGTACGACAAATAGGGCGGTCTCAGACAGAGTATAATTGGTCACTGAATATCCTCGTTATTATTTCATACTCACGTTGTTGACTTAACTCGGTGCAGTAGTTCGATAGTAGAAATGGAAATATTAGATATATTACTACATAAAAAGGGTTGTCATAAAATTTGAACGATAAAGAGCGTATAAAGAGTATATTTATTACCGTTTTCTTATGACAAAAACTACAAATCTTGGGAACGAGTTGAGTTGAAAACACAATGAATCTATGAATTTAATTATGGCTATTGATAAAATGTTAAATTCCGGTTTATCATAATGATGTTTTCACCGTTAATGAATCGATAAAAATAATGTACATAGAACGAGAGAAAAGATTACCATGAGTTTGAAATAGATTATCGTTAGTTTAAATAATTTATATTTATTTGTTGCATAATTGCTGATAAATATGTACTCGAAATTGTAGTTTTAAGATAGTAATATATATAAAATGTAGCCTATGCTAGTCTACAGATTTTGTGTATATGTAAACTAATTTTTTTTACAATCTGGAATAAAACTATAAAATTAATGCATAGCTTTTATGAATTGTGTACATAATTGTATCCACAAAAAGCCATTTATACTTCAGTTATTTTCTTTATAAATAAACAACAAAATTTAATCTTCACTACATGATAACATAGGTGAGTTACTAGCAAATGAAATAACAACCCCAAATCGCGTGAAAGTACGGCTAAGCAGAGGCTATTGTTCCTGTAAACGGAATGTTACAGCTTTAAATAAATTTGTTTATGGAATATTCTTTTAATTAGCTTAATGTATGCTATGAAATTCTCTTGGACTCCTGTACATTAATGGTAAAGCAAAAAAATATTAGCAGAGAACAAAGTTTATTTAAAATGGATTGATGCAAACTCGACATGAAAAGCAAACACATTTTAAAAATTTACTATCGACACATCCTCAATGTCTAATCAAGGAATACGGAAGAATTGGAATCATCATTATGAAAACTGTCAACGTTTGAACATTTCCTGGACAACAGGAAGACTAGATAGTAAGTACTCTGGTTTAATTTTTTAATAGTTTCTTGAATAATTAATTAGGGAAAAAATTTAACCTTCAGTTTAAAGATATCCACACCACCACCTTAACACCACCACATTTCAAATGCGTATATACTGCCGGAAAAATATCATGCCCATGTCTAATTAATTAATCACTTTTTTCACGGCAATATTTCGAACTTAACTGTGGAATACACTCACTTTAATATTATTTATTGCCAAATTATTTTTCATGATGTTCACTTAGGCATATTAAACTTTGGGTAGAAGTAAGGAAACCCCAGGAACACTAGAAACTAAATAATATTCGTAAGGTAAAATAACAGTCAAAGCTTTTTACCGTGTGGGTTAACATTTGGTCACTTACTTTTATCAAAAATGAAAATCAATAAATTGATCCCTATTAATTATCTGCTAATCTTCCCTCCATTTCCAATAAATGCTACTACTTCCCATCTTCAAAGAATTCCTCTAAACTTAAACAAGGATCTCCATGTTTTTCAAAACTGCACAGTTCACATAGCCCAAGCTGTAATTTCTGGGTCGGTAAGTATTTTATACAATACTAATTTATATAGGTCGCACAGAGAAAAATAAAACAAATCTGTTCATTCAGGGATTTCAATATGAATTACATTCGCTCGAGTTTCCAATTGTGTACTCGGAATATAAATTTGTTCCTACGGGATTCTATGGCATCATCTGCAATAGGAAGTCATACATTTTGGATTTCAACACCGACCAAGGATTCAGCTTCAAGGCGACACCCAGCTACTCCAATCTATGTCAGGTAACCGTTTACATCACTCCGCCCAATTGCGTTTCTTGGAAACTTCATTCCGAATATCAATGGAAACCTCCAGGATCATTCATGATGCCTGAATCAGACAATAATTTAATGGTTCATCACTCAATTTTTAGCGAGGTGAAGATGGCATTCGAAACATATCTACCACATACATTCAGGTCTGGTCGATATTTTGTTATCGTAGGTTCAAGGCAGACTTTAATGCAGCCACTCATCACAAATTTGTTTCAGGAAGTAGATGACCAGTTTACAAAAGAAAGTATATTCTACCCGGTAAAGATTTTTCTTCAAGCTCATTTCATGCTCAAGCCGGACGTGTTTGGTAATCACCAGTTTCTCGCTCAAGTTAAGTGCAGATTTCTTGTTGGGCCCGTTTCAGAGAAGTTACTAGAGAATGCCTTTGAGAGATTCACATCTAACAACATAATGGATAGGATATATGCAGTCTCGATTCCACATTCCTTTAAATACATAGCTTCTCGGATAAATTTAGAAACCAGAAGTAGATTGGCAGACTTTGAGAATATTGTTGAACTTCAGCTTAGAAAGGGTCAGCGATTTTGGGAATTTATTTGTCTCCGATTTTGTCCAACAGCTGGTTGAAAAATTGTTTTCCCCTTATTTTCTGCAAACATCAGCAAATAAAATTAACATTGCTACCATATTTCTCACAATGATTGAACCAAATGTATCTCAAGTAGTAACAAGTAATTTTGGTGTAATTCCTGCACTACCATTTTTTGCAATTGACGATGAACAATTATATTCCACAAGTTACATTCAGTTTACTGCATTCGATTCAAAAGGCTATCATTTTGTAACGTGTTACAACATTTTTGAAATTAGTAGTTTATCTTTTCATGGTTTCGTGTCCGCCTTTGACTACCGGATTTGGCTCATGTTATTAGCTTATTGGGCTATAGTATCCTTCACACTAGTTCAGCTTACAGGTGGCCGTTTCAACTTATCAGTAATATTTTTTCCTTTTACTTCTCTCCTGGAGCAAGTAAACATTCCTTCGAGTCGACACAGATTCCTTGTCACAATTTGGCTCCTTATGGGAATCATATTGACAAACAGCTACAAAGGCGATAATATTACAAAGTTAACAGCGCCTCTGTTGAAAAACAGATTAGAATATTTTGATCAGCTTGTACGACGCAATTTTTCATTTTTGAGCCAAATGAGATATCCTGATAAGAGGGCAGTTGGGGAAGACGCTGGTTGGATGTTTGAATTTGTTAGGGCTTCATTGAATTGGATAAATTACAGTGAAGATATAACAGATAAATTATATTCCAACTTTGAAGTAACTTACAATTTTAGCAAGTCAGCGAATATTGATAAAACTGTAATGAAACATATTCAGAATAAGATACATAAACCAAGCAACTCAATCGAATATGTTAAAATGCTGCAAATGAAATATTTGATGAATGTGACTGCCAAATGTGAGAAGATGGCTTATATTGATAGTTACGAGCAGATTAGTAATCTTTTTAACAATCTGAAGAAACACTTTTTTAATCAAAGGAACGATACGAGTTATGAAGCTGTCAGCATTAGTAAAGAAACATTAGGAAGGACATTAGTTGTGTGGATATTTCGAAAGATAAATTATCCTGTAACGAGATTTATAATTAGGGTCCATTCCTTGTCAGAATCTGGCCTTGAACAGGCATGGCACAAGTGGAAATTTCGAATCTCAACGTGGAATGATACTGTAAACATGGCGAGATATGAGGCAGGAAAAGGTGTGAAAAGGTTATCTCTGAAAGGAAATTTTAAGGTAGTATTCCTTGCTTATTTGGTTTGCTTATGTATATCAGTTATTGTACTAAGTATGGAATCCAGAAAACAAGCTATGAAATGTGCAATTTATTTATTAAAACGTATGTGGTTTATAATCCAAATGTGTGCCATTTATATAAAGAGTCTGATACGATATTTGAAAACTATGGTCTTAAGGCAAAATTCAAATGTTTTAAACAAAGCAGCTTGTAGTAAAACAGAAGCAAATAATAACAATAGTCGGATATAAATACCATCCACACAAGTTAGTTAACACTCAAAATATTTACACATCAATGCAAAAATAATTTAAATGTTATCCATCAATTTCTGTGTAACTTAAGGATATGTGTATATATTTGAAATAATCTCACGTGTGCTAAACGATTTTTTGAACGATTTCTGTATCTGTATAAGCAAAAAAAAACGTTCATATCTCTGCTTTTATTTCCAGTAATATTGAAGCTAATGATGCCAATTACATTACTGTTAGAATGAAAATGAAAAAAATGAAATGAAAATATAATTCGTAGCTTGCATAGAGTAGTAGTCCATATTCAAATTAAAATTAATTATTTAAGTTGTAATACTAGTGTTTTTTTAAATGCCTACGTAGAATAAATGCGTGTATGTATCGTGCAATACGTTTCCAGTAAAATATTACTTGGGCATTGCAGACATTTTTAATATTACTTTAATAATCCCAAATTATATAGCTAACGTATGCTGTTTAATAAAAACAAACGTTTCACTCATATGTAATTAGCATTGTGTGGTTGGCCGGCTGTAGTAGAAGTTATTCCGGAACGGAACAGTTTTGTTTCTAATGCATAATAAAATAAATTAAGATTTGCCTCAATAAAATATTTTTTATAACTGGTTTCTGTTCTTTAATAAATCTTGAGCATACCACGTTTCATTTTTCATTTATACATATGATAGTGTGTAATCATGTTTCGGTCATAGAAAATACTTGCGGTATATAGTCTTGTTTTCATGTTTCCAATTATTCAAGAACTGCAACAATCCAGGAAGCGGAATTTGTCTCAGATTGCGTGTCGTAGTCTTCTAGAATTTTAATAATTCAAGCATGAAACAGGAAACACTTTTCATGCAACCATTTATAATTGTATATGTATTTGAAAGATATGATTCCTTTAAGATTGTATACAGTATAAAAAATGATTATATTTTTTTTGAGTCAACGAAAAACATTAATTCGCTTCTGCATTAAACTGTAACTTGACGTTGTAACTTTCGAATGATTTCTCAGCATACCTTTGCGTTCTCCAACATTTATGTATAAATTATTAAATTTAGATAATGACTTCAACACTATGCGACAACAATAATTTTATTTCCAGATTTTCATATTACATAAAAATCATTAGTATGCAGAAATCATATCTCAATTCCATTTAGAATCTTCGGCTGATTAAGTGCAGTGACCATTTCAATTCTGCATTTATACGGTTGACGGTTTGGGAATATTTGGAATCTAATTAAAATTCAATAGATTTAATATAGTTGCTGTCAACATAAAGTGAAACAATTCTCCAAGGTATGATCAGCAATAGTCCCAATATATTAAATATCAAAAAGTGTCCTACAATATTTAGAACCAAGAAAGTCACAGCGACATATCGCCATACTTGAGCCTTCGCCAACGCATCACTTCTTGACCGTTCCTAAATAATTAGGCAAATAAAATATTTTTTAGACTTCATAGATTTGTACTTGATTGATCTTTTGTAATAATTGATTAGTACAATTTCTGTAGCATGAAGTAACTGACAGTCATTCCATAGTTGAATGCCGGCAACCAAACTTGACACGGCAACTACAGAAGCTATTTCCCAAACAGGAAACACATATTTTGCTGGAGATATACAAAACCTAAGTTAGTAAACCTGATTTGGGTAATAAAAAAATATGCGTTTCAAATATATATATATTTATGTATTAACTATGTACTGTACGAATATTTTGGTCATTGTCAAAACTTGTAGTGATACTGGTCGTCTTTGCCTTGGTAGCTAGGAGGAACATCACAACAAGCACGGAAAAAAGGTTATACATAAGAACACCTGAAAATTGTAAAGCACAAGTAAACCTTGGGCAACCAGAAAAAATGCGTGTCAAAGCTTAATGTGGGAGTACTTATGGTCACGATCTCCCACTTCGCATATTGAGCCATGAGAAGGGGACCTATGTGCACAAACAACACCAACACACTCGGACTGGAACTGGCTGACAAACCCATGTTCATGCATTTAAATGTACTAAATGGAGTTATATAGAAGTGGACTTCTAAAACTCCAGACGCCACAAAAGCTACTGCACCAATTTCTACGTTTAAATAGCTGAAATCAAAGGTGATTCATTACTCTATGGAATGTATATTATTAACAAGGCTTTCTCGTTGCACTTTAAAACAAAGTTTTAAAATAAATAACGGGATTTGCATAGTTGAGAATGGCATTTTAATATTTTTGAAACACTTAAATAATAGAATAATCAATCGCCTTTCATTTGTGCTACTGAGCGTTTAAACTGGTGTAGTAGTTTTTTGTGGCGGCTGGAGTTTTAGAAGTCACCAGTTTACCATTTAAATGCATCTCAAGCATATGGTCGAGGACCAATGAGCGTAGGATATATATCTTTAAGAAAGAAATGATAAATTTTACTCACCATGTCCACAATGGCAATAACTGTTGCCCGTGGGCGCCAAACAGAGTGATCCATATTTGTGCTTGTATTTTTAAAATTAAGCACTCCAAAAACCAGAGATGTGGGAAATTTGTTTTCTAATTATCTCCTCCAACCAGATATTCTTAGATATTTAACCCACTTAGCATAAACAATTTTTAGCAGAACTATCTGAAACGGTATAAATTTTTTGATTGAAATGTCCAGTTGATGTGCTTATATACATCCATACACTTAAAACACAATCCAGTACTAAAAGTAAAAACACAATATAAACATGAAACTACGTAAATCTACAGTGGATGACACGCATACGACCGGAAGAAATATTCTGCAGGAAGTAAATGTTGAATTTGATTGCCTTTATCTGAATAATTGACATCAAAATAAAAGTTGCGTGTACACAAATTTCATTCCGCTGAATTGAAGCTATACATATACCTGCTCGGACCTATTGATAATCGACTGTATAAATTTAAGTATGCACGTCAGAATGCGAAAGATTGTAAATGATTGAATTAATCAAATTGTGTACACTGATGAATTCATAGTATGACAAGTTCTTATATTTCAGCAAGAAATATCAACCCAACTTTACCGTATGACGATTTCGCCATTCTTAAAAGACACAAATTCCAAGTACTGGTACAATAACCCTCAAAAAGTAGGTTGCAAATAAGGAAATTAAGTTAAATAATTTGAAATTGCCTTCTGCAAAACAATGATCAAAATATATTTGGAAATATTATCAAATAAAAATAACGTTATGTCAGAAAGCATTCATCAATAATATCACAAATGGCAACACATAGTTTTGCAGGAGGTTTTCTATTGTGTATGCTTATGCGGACCCTTTTAGTAGCCCAATATTTTTCGGGTAATTTTTTCACGTCGTCACGTGTAATAACATTTACGAAATTGGTAGTTTATCCTTTGATGTTTTTGTTTCCGCCTTTGACTACCGGATTTGGTTAATGTAATTAGCCTATTGGGATGTTGTGACTTTCACACTAGTTCAGCTTACAGGAGGCCGTTTCACTTTAGCATTAATATTTTTCCCTTTCACTTCTCTCCTTGAGGAAGTAAATATTCCTTCGAATCGACGCAGATTCCTTGTCACAATTTGGCTCCTTATGGGAATCATATTATCAATTAATTCCAAAGGCGACAATATTACAAAGTAAACAGCACCGCTGTCTAAAAACAGGTTAGACTATTTTGAACAGCATGTTCGTAGAAACTTTTCGTTCCTGAGTCAAATGAGATATCCTGACAGGAGAGGGAGAAGAAGACAATAGCTGGATGTTTGAACCTGTTAGCTCTTCCTTGGATTGGTTAAAGTATAGTGAAGATATTACGGACAAATGGTTACACCATTTCCAGATATTATATTTCCATTTGTTTCTCTGTTTTTATGAAGAAATTATTTCTAGTTTCATTTTCCAACTTTACAATTACATAATAGACCATAAATAGAATTTTATTCCAGCTCTTTAATATACTTGCTGGTAACAATTAGTGAAAGTATTCCCCAAGGGATTGTAAGGAACAATCCCAATATACTCAGTAAAACAAAGTTAATAATGACATTTACAACAAAGAATATGACAGCGATACAGCGCCAGACTCCAACCTTCCCCAAAGCATCATTTCGTGACCTTTCCTAAATCATTAAGTAGATACAATATATTTAAACTTTCGTAGACTAAATACCAATTAATATTGTGTCTGGTACATCAATCTATCCATGTTGTCCTTTAGAAACGTTAATTACTTAATTGTTTTTAATACATGATTAATACTTTAGAATAATTTATTCCTTACAATCTCTGTAGCACGAAGCAATTGACAATCATTCCAGATTTGAATACCGGATATCACACTAGACACAGCAATTACGATGACAATAGCCCAAATAGGAAACATATATGTCTCTAGATAAATAATTCATTGGTAATGATTTCATTTAGGCATAAAAAATGCATGATTTCAAATGTGTGTATACGTTTTTGGTTTAAATACTAACTTTCTACTACAACAATTTCTTGGTTATTATCAAAAGTTGAACTGGCAGTTGTGGCTCTAGCCATCACAAACACCAAAACAAGCCGGGCAAAAAAGCTTATACACAAGAAAACCTGGTAATTGTTAAGCATAGGTAAGTTCTCCCTGCTTAAGGACAAAAATGAAAAATGTGTGTCAAAGTTTGAGAACCAAAAGGTCAATTTTACTTACCATATCAACAATGGCAATTGCTTTAGCCGCTGATCGCCACACAAATTGATCCATATTTATGCCGTTTTGCTAAAAATTAAATAATTTTAAAATTCACTTCCAAAAACTATTTTATTTACGTCTACCCACTGATATTTTATAAGACAAACTGGCGTTGAAAATACAAATTAGTAAACCTTTTAACAGTTTCTCCTGGTACGAAACAAACAGTTTTTTAAAATTGTGATATGGAAGTAATACATGCAAAAAGCATGCACAAAATTAAAGCATGAATATTTTCGAAAATTTAGTTTCACTATTTGAATTATTTACATAGAAATGTATGTTGCGTGTGAACTAATTTATCCTTTCGAATGAATTGAAGCTATTTAAATGCCTGCATCTTTTGTTGATTTTCATAATGTATTCATACATGGGGGAAAGAGGCATTGATTTCAGTAGGAACTTCGAATTTATTTCATGACAACTTAATGCTATATGCCAAAATGAAACCTAAATACAACTAGCCCAACAGGAAATTGGTATAGGAGAATTAATTATATGTACCACTAAATCTTTTATTTATACAAGTTAATACAAATACGTATGTAATTTCAATACAATGGATATTTTGTTCGAATAAAATGTCCGATTTTGTGTCATATTGCTCCGCATTATCGAGAAGTGCGATAATTTAAAAGTTTTAAAATGTAAATTTTACATACTTTTTGATTAGAAATGTGTATAAGATTGAAATCAGTTTTTAAGTTTTCACTGACTGTCACAATTCAATTCATAGAATATTTGGATTTAAACATGTATATTTCACATTGAAATTTCAACAAACCTTACCCATCCGAAAAACATTAATGGAATAGATGGGGAAACACCTGAAAAAGCATATGTATAATAGCAAATCCTGTGGCCATTGAGCGCCAAACAGAGCGATCCATGTTTTTGATTTGCTTTAAAAAATAGACCATGCCAACACCAGGGATGTTGATTTTTTTTAAATTCGCTCGCCCAACTTGATGTTTTTAGAAATATAAGTTAAGTTCGGAAATGTTCATAAATTTAAATTATTATGCGTAAAATGATTTTTCAACATATATGCCTGAAATGATACAAAAAGTTTTTGAATGTAGAATATACATATCTAGCTATGCATATACAATGCAGTTAGACAAATTCTAATCCGTGACGAAAAATAAAATTACAAGACTATCACGAGATTATAAATAGTGAGTGAATTGGATGAAACCGGAAAAGAAAAAAATAATCGATTATCGATAGGTAGTAAAATTTGAATTGTATGTCTTTTATCTGAATTATTGATATGAAAATAAAAGTTGCGTGACCGAATTTCATTCAACTGAATTGAAACCATTATTATTTACCATTTATCAGATTTATGGATGATTTGCAGGATTTACATATATCATTGCACGCATGAATGAGCATGATTTAAAAGGTATTGAGTTATTAAAACTGGCTGGATGGATAAATTCATCATATGATTTCTGAATTAAACATTGTTCCTAATCAAGAATTAATAAATCAGCCAATATACCAAGTGTTTTTATAAATATTGAAATAAATTTGCCAAGGCATTTTTCCGTGCGCACATCCTCGACTAAACAGATTTAAAAATCTGCAGAAAGATAAATCACATGGCTTTTAGATGAAAGTTTACTCGCAGTATCATTTTCGCCTTGTCCAGAATTGGAAAATGCATTTTCAATTGACACAAAGATTTTAAGGGCTGATATTGCTATTTAAGCTACATTTTGTTAGTTTGTAAAGTGGGTCGGAAAAATATAACTTAGCTCTAACAGATGATTACAGACAAAATGATTACATATTGAAAAATAACTAGAGAACCCAGGGAAGAGAGTAGAACTTCGTGCGAACACATAATACATAGCGATTTTCCAATGTGCGGTCATATGTATTTTGATTTATTTTTTAATTCTTCAAACCATAGAAGAACAGTAACAACTCTCTGTTTCAAACCCTCAATCCACAGGACAACCCTCAATCAATTGATCTACAGTAAATACAGTAGCAGCCTAACTGCCTGTCTATTAAAAACCGTAAAGTATGTATGTGATAAGAAGTATGTGACCTTTGAAGACGTCACTCTCTCTCATTTACAAATATCGCTGGACTACGTTTTGTTGCGGTCTTCTACACGGACGCTTAGTTTTCAGAAACGCCTTCTACATTTTCACTCAGTTTTCAAACACGCTTTCTACATTCTCAAAGTA
>JAHZMV010005086.1:0-12580 GCA_027743765.1 Coecobrya sp. COE2 | reverse complement strand
CGATTATATCATAAATATTGAGAGATTCTTTTAAATTCACTCATAGTTAGTTGAAATACCTAAACTAGCATATCAGCAGCACCAACGCACACCTTCATTTCATTTTTAATGAGAAATATTCCTGGAAAAGTAATAGGTAGAAACTAAATATATTTAGAAAATTTCAGACGTCATTTTATAAAACTGTAATATTGTGCATATCAGTTGTCATTCTGAAGGAAAGCATTTCAAATTTTGAAACTCGACTCAAGAATTAAAGAGGATATTTTGCATAAAATATGATAATCATATGAAAGTGATTGCTTCATCCATGTGTAAGTAAGTATGTATGTATTTTCCTGTCACTGTAAGTCGGAATGAAATACGAAAGTGAATGACAGAAATGTAAAAATCGAACCTGTTGTATAGCTGAATAATTGTCGTCCTGCAGGAAGTAGTTAAATGACAAGAATTCCGCTTTCAAAATATCCATTCATAAAAACTCTTTAATTTAAATAATCTATTAAATTTCAAGTTCATATATTATTATTGTTTCAACTTTGTAGAAAAAATCTAAATAATATATTTATGCTCTTTTACGAATGTATCAAACTATAAATCTGAAGAACGCAAACAAGAGATCAGTCAAGGAAGGAGAGGAGGTGTGAACATAAGCTTATCATCACGCATAGGGTTGACCCGTGTCTCCAGTCTAAAAAATAAACACAGTTTTCCCATTTCATTTAACTGATTTAGAGTGTGAGTGAGTTTGATGAAGGGTGAACCAAGAACACCGCCGTTGAATTCACGATCAGACTTATAGAGTGCACCTTAATAAGAGTTAAGCTTCAAGTTATTTTTTCGCTTTGCCACCTACGTCATAAAATTATTTTTTCTTTTAGACCCATGACTCTACATTGCCATGTATCAAGTGTTGGTGTTTTAAAGACCAAAAAAGTGGCGGCAATGGTGCATGCCTTACATTACCACAAATACTATGCATTCTGCTTAAAATGGAGTGCAAACCTGCAATTATTAACCTAACATGATATTATTGTTGTTATTATCATGAGGGATATCATGACAGTGCCTCTCACACAGTCAATAATACACACACAACTGCCACTTTTTCTGTGTGGCTCTTGTTCACAGTAGCAAAACTTGTAGTTATAATAACAGTGGTCATTATAATGAGGCATGCATCAAATTGCAACATGAATATCCTGTCTCTCTCTCTCTCTCTCTCTTCCTTAACGTGACGCCGAGAAAGCAAAAGAAAAAGTCAACCTATTATGTAATGCACATGTGTGATTACTGCTAACGTAGTCTTGCTTATATGTTCGGATTCTTCATCAACTTTCTTTGAATTCAACATTTGCAATCTTTCACTTGACCGAAAAGGTCTTCGTGATCAACAAGAAATCATGCCATTTCCCTGAGCTCCATGTTTTGATTAGTGAATAGAAAAGCTGGTAATAATAATTACTCAGAAAGGGTTTATGTGAGCCTTTTACTATTATGAATTATTGTAATCATTATTATTAATAAACCTTTCATGAGCTACTTTTCCCCGTTTTATGGATCCTTAAAGAGGATATTTCGTTTCATTCCATTTTCTCTGTAATATATATTTTTTCTTACAGTCGTCTCCTTCTCTTTCTCTCCGTCGACAATTAAAAATTTTCGTGATTTTGTTTCACATCCAGAGGGGAAAAAGCAATATATTTCACCTCATTTTTTTGTCTTGCAGCTTGGCATCGTGTGTGCATAATGTTGAAATGTCATGTGCCCATTACAATATAAACTCGGTGAAAATGAAAATATATGGAAAACGGCAACATTCATAATTCAAAGCTGGAGGAGGTAATTCATTATGCTAAAAAGTAAAAACATTTTTCAGAAACGAACAGAAAAACGCAGCACCAGTCCGCTCATTTGACTGACCCTTTCTTTCTTTTATTTCATGTTATACTTCCAACTGACCAAACATATAGACTTTATGGCTTTTGTTACGGTTGTTTTTGTGATTTGAATGTGTGTTATGATTGCCTTTGGCCCTCGAACGTTCCATATATCACTTAAATAGGAAAGGAACATGAGCGAAGTCTCAGAAAAATAATTGTAGGAAAGCAAGTGATTTCGTTTCTACTTTTGGTTATTCTTTAGAACAAGAAAAGTTTTACTCCTGGTTAAAAGCTGCATATTATTATTTAAGCTGGGCATTATTTTTCATTACAACAACACCATTTTCCACAGATTTGGATCTGGATTGAGGCAAAAAATCTTCAAGAAATAGAATAATAGTGTATACCGAGTGCAAATGAATTCTTAGGTTTGTGCAATAAAGCATATAAATTATTATTCATTATGGCCGCAATTGCCATTGAAAAATATAATTTTGTAAGATGGGAAGTTAAGTAAAGATTACAATCATAGATTGGAAGCTTTTTCAAGAAACGGAAAAAAATTGGCTGCATAGAAAACTTAAGTCAAATTTCACCTTATATACAGCAGTTCCAGTTAAGAATGTATATACTTCTGACGTACAGTACGACAGGACACGTAATATTAGTCATACGGAGACATGCTTTTCAAAATGATTGAACGGGACTGAAACAGCAATGTACTTGTTTAATATTTCACCTCAGGTTGTCTTATGCTCCCTGCCACATTACTATTATAACTATGCCTATATATAATAAAACGGAATTAGGTATAAAGCCCCAAAGACGTGAGTTGCGAAAGAATGTCATCTGCGTTTATTTGTATTATTATTTTTTACCTTCCCCCTTTATTCATGGTTTCGTTACCGCTGTATATTTACGTATATTCCAAATCGCACAAGCACAGAGACGAGTGTCAAAGCTCACCTAAAAATACTTTTATCCATCACACGTTGCCCCAAGCAGAATTCGATAAATACTACTTATTTCACTTCCCATTCAACCCTTTTATTTTATATTCGATACAAATTTTATGTATAAATTCATAATAATAGCCATCATCTTCTTTACTCTCACCACCTCATATGCATAAGTAAGTATGTATTTGGACGGGGAAAGAATAGTTTCAGGGCTTCAAGGGGTTTTGTTTGTAAAAAAAATAACACCTGGAAAAAAGTCGAGAAGGAAGGAAAAAGGAGGAAGCACGCAACTACGTATTACATACATTCATTTCACATATAAATATTCTGTATTAAACAAAGTGTTCCGCAAAAGCTCCCTAGTTAGGATATATGTTTGCATATCTATCCATAAATATCCGTTGTTGCGTTATTTTTTTCAATCCAACAAATCCTACGGAAAATGCCCTTTGCTGACGAACCACTTACTTCTCTCGGAAAAATAATGAGTTTCGTTTTTTTCTGTTAGAGACACAAGTAGATTTTCTGTTTGAGTTCTGTTGATGGTATTTAGCACGGCGACAGAAAAAAATACACAAGGAGCAAAAGCTATATATATTGGCATGAATATTAGATTGAACGCCAAACACCAAAGGTTCATGCATCAGCCACTATCATCATACGCACCATTTTGTTGCTATTAACATGTACTTTATGCATAATATTACGAACACGTAATATGTATTCTTGCTTATTTGAAAAAAAGATAGTAAAAAGGGAAGAAAAAAAACGCAGGCTTTGCTTGCTTGTCTTGACGGTTGGTTGGTTGCCAGTATAGTAGTTATTGGTGTTTCATGATGATGAATAATGTAAGGAAAACATTCGTTTCGACAAAATGCTAATAAACTCAAAGTGCCATATTGCTCTTAATAATGTATGCTTCTCCTGGAAATTAGAAGAGGAAAGAAAAAAAGAGTTGGGCTCAGGTGAAAAATAGTGAATTTTACTAGCTATTTATATGTGTAGCTACACAACTTTGCTCATGTTCAAAATGCATGAATGTATATTTATACCACTGAATATGTAATGAGAACTTGCTTGTTTGCTGCAATCCAAGTACATACGAATTTTTCTTCTTTTTTTCTTTTCCTTTGTTCATTTCCATGCTTTTACAACCTTTGGTTGTTCCGTTTATTTATGCATAGAATCATTAGTATTATTACCATTACCAAAGCTGATAATATTGAATACATGTTGTATTTTTCTCTGGATTTTCTTGGGCAGTACCCGACTAGCATGGGTTTTTAGTTGAAAATGCTGATATGAGGGAAGTGCTGTTCACAAACACTCGTTTTAAAATTCCGTTTATGTTTAAATGGATATTCTCTTTAGTTGCCAATTTCAATAATGCTAATAGCATTAATAATGATGTGATATTAAATGCTACAAACTGCACGTCTTTCGAAGTGGCCAGTTACCTCTTACCTCTCAACTTCCGTAGTAGTTTTAGTACAAAATAATCAGTCTTTTTCCTTATATTATGCTAACAAGTACTTGTGTAACATTTTCTATCATTTATACACTTTCTACATGCATAAAGCTTATAATTACTTATACATACCCCAGTCTCTTTTGCTCAATCTTGGTGTTCCATGCAAACACCAAAAACCAATCCAATTTAACATGAATAAAACAAAATATACAAGATAATTCCAAATTCATATTGTTCTAAAGCATATTTTACACGGCATATTAAACTGAGGTACTTCCCGTGGGCACGAAAAATGACAAAAAAGACTCATGTACTAAATGTAAATAATATCCCCTCTATAAATGTTGTACACACGTAACAAGAAATATCTCATAAATTTTTATCACATTTCAGTAGCGAAAATGACGGATGAGTGGAATGAGAAAGAAAATTAAAATTTCTCGATATATTGTGCAATAATATTTCTGGACAGAAGAAGAGTGGCTACAGCATTGAATCATTTTGATCATTATGCTCACACTTTTTATTTTATAAACATTGTCTAGAGGGACTGGTATTTATTGTGGCAGTACAATACTGTGGTCATACTATAGCTTTAACGTAGGTATGCATAAAGTCATCGCAATGCACCCAGACAGCAATAAGACCAACGGTGCGTTGCCGGGTGGTGTATGACAAACCACTGGTGTCAACCCTTCAGAATGTATAATGAAGTCAGCTAAGCTTGACTGGAATGAAGAAAAGCTGATATAAGAATGACGACCGTTTTTGTCATTTCATATGCCCAGAATCCATTGACTTATTAGTCATAAATGTATATTTTTTTGCGGGGAAATAGTAAATTTACAAGTCTCAAATAAACTGTCAATGTCATATTATCAATGGAGATTGAAGTGATCCAATCTGACAAAGTACAGTGACTTGTGACGTCGGTGTCATTTACATATTTCCTTTACTACAGTAAAGGTCCCATCAAGTAACAAATCCCATTGAATTATCTTTTTGCATTATTTAGAAAAAATGCACGTGACTTGTATGATTTCACAATTTTCCTGAATTAAGAATTTAGCATGCAAAGAAAATTGAAAAAGTGAGCAAGGTGAATATTTATACAGTCATTCTACGAAATTTGTCTACATCTCCAGGTAGAATTACTGATTATCCAGTATCGTTAAATTTTATTTTGTTTATATACAAATAGCCCTGTTTTGTAAATAAATATTTGGTACTCAGAGGCTGTTCTTTTTTAAGTGCACGTATTTTGTGATACACATGATACACTCAGTCAATTCAAAAAGTTAGATTATTCCTGTCTACCCCAAACTACAAATGGAAAGCTACTTAATTTATCAATATAACAAGGTCTTTCTGCAATGGATAAAATTTTGGTTGAGGGCACGCACGCGTTTTGCAGTAGGCATAACAAATGATATCATCTTTAAAAACATGTTCGCACAAAGTTTAACAACATCTTTCATTCTTTTCGTTATTCTCTTCCAACTAAAAGAATATTACTTCAATGAAGTTGCACGGCAAGTGGTAATCCTTACAGGTTACCTCCTTGTCTTATCTGGAAAAGGGCAAGCATAAATACTGGCAGGTTTAATGAAAGAAACAATAGAAGAATACACATATTTAAACATTTTATATATTATTTTTCTGTTTAATTTTGTACACAGTAGGAACATAAGCCCATTTGGTTACAAAAAAAATGAATGAACTATCAAATAATTGTGCAGGTAAATTTGCGTTTTTCATTTCGTTNGGGCAAGCATAAATACTGGCAGGTTTAATGAAAGAAACAATAGAAGAATACACATATTTAAACATTTTATATATTATTTTTCTGTTTAATTTTGTACACAGTAGGAACATTTGGTTACAAAAAAATGAATGAACTATCAAATAATTGTGCAGGTAAATTTGCGTTTTTCATTTCGTTTTTGTCGGTTCTCTCTCTAAACTTATGTCCCGAAATTTGGATAATGATCGAGCCAGATGCCTACTGAAAACTAATCTACCTTCACGAGTTAGCGTAACACAGTTTTGCATAATATTTATTCATAACTTTGTCGTAAACCCTTCCAAATATTTTAGACATTTTCTTTGCACATCTTCCTCTCCTTCGTGTATCGTGCATTTTTATTATAAAGCCAGAATGCTAATCGTCCGTTCGTAACCAAAAATCATAATAATAATGAAAAAAGGAGCAGAATGAGCAGATATTAGAGAAATAATAAAAATATACAGTAAACTTGTGAATTTATAACGAACCTCTTTTTCCACAAAGTAAAATGAGTTGGAAGTATCGTGTGTTACGTGTTTTTTAAAGATGATGACGATGATTATTGCCATACATTATTGTAAAAATGTGAAATAAGAGCAGAAAAAAGGGTTTGAATTTTTCTGTATCATATGCATATTTTTGAGCACTGCAATGATGGTGGAGTAGGGAGTAGCGAACAGCAGTAGGTAATGATTATAATATTTTTACAACAATATATTATTGTGTGCATGCTTACTGTTGAACGATATAGTAATATCAAAACATGAATTTTATATGCTTCGTGTACAATGTATGGTTTTTTCTCTCGAATGCAAACTAATTTATATTCAATTCAGGTGAGACAATAATTCAGTCCGTCGACGGAGGCACTTTACTTTCTCATTTCCCATTCCATGGATTTCCGTAGAACCAACTATCGTCATCAGCATATTTATCGTCCCATGACTTGCCATACAGCTACTTTATTTTTGAACCGGTGCCCACTTTCCATCATCATATTATGCACATTGAAAAATGTTATATGTTTACTCGTCCCATTGTGGTCTTTTAATTCTACTCCTATTCTTATTTTGGTTGTTTTTTCCCTTTTTAATGCATTCATATTATCTACTACCAGAAGCAGTGTAGCAAAAAGCAATAGAAAAAGTTCAATTTTTTCGATAGGAGTCTGATAATAGCCATCATGTCCTTTCTGTTTCTAAATTTTACTTACCTGTTGTAATAAAGGTTGGTCTTTTTGGTCGTGATCAAATATAAAACTTGATGTTGTTTGGTTCTTGTGTGTGGGTCTCCTCTCTTTTGTCGAGTGGCCACGTCTCAAAAGCAGCCACAACAACTGGTCAACTACAATCGTTTTTTTTCTCAGTCAAGAAAGAATATATAAGGCAATGAAAGTTTCATTCAATGTGGTAATAATCATTACTATTATTACACGGTTCCTCGTCGTATTTTTTTATTTTAGATAATTTTGTTCCTCCGTTTATATTGCTTATAAGTATATAACACTTCACTCTAAAGAGAAATAATTCTTTTTTTTTATATTTTTGAAAAAATCTACTTCCTTTTCGTTGTTTGTTGTTGAGGTCCAGTTTAAAAAAGTCAAGTCCAGCTGCTCTGCTACTTCACTCTCTCTTTCGTTCTGACTGGACCTTGCAACTTTTTATTGTATTTCTGATATGCAAATCACCGGAAGCAAGGGAAACAAAATGCATACTATTATGTACTCCTACCACACACTTGTAACGCTCACAAAGTTTATTATATAACAACGCTGAGCATACAATGCTTGTATAATATGAGGGTTTAAAAAAGATAGACTGAAGCAGTAGTAATGAGACTTGTTATGTAATTGCCTTGAGTTCCCTACAAACTAATAATGGACGGGTTCTGTGCTCATTATCAACGTTTTACGCACACTACAACAAACGCATAATATTTCTTACGCTTGTCTCAAGTTATCCCAGACAGTGTTGTATAATATCTTTGCTTTCTCTATAACTTATGACACTTTATAAAGACACGCACATGATTTGAACATCCGTATTATAGTTTGCATGTATTATATCTTCAAGTTCATAATGTTTGTCAGTATCACTAGCATAAATCTAATTTTATAACTAATTCACACTCTTGAGGATAATTTTATATAGTAGCTGTAAAAAATATCTTGAGATTTCTCTCGACAATAAACACAGTGTCAAAATGCCGAGCTATGTTATCTTGACAGTTTTTAGTGTCATATTTATACATATATAAACGGTTTTCACAAACTAATTTTAAACTTCAATTCAATGTCAATTATAATTTCAATTGCTTTTATGAATATTTTAAAGTTGCATATAATTAACTACATTGAACACTAAAGTATGCCTAGTTATCAGTTTCAGTAAGACACTTGGAAATCACAATTTATTATTCTTTTCCTCAAATCTTGGATTTGTCCATAACGTCCTGTACGTACACAAGTTAAATGTTCTAAAGGCATCAATTCATCTACTCACCTTGTAAATTCATACCTAAACTTCTGAGCATATATTAATCATATCACTGTTAAACAATGAATGGTAAAACCATTGTGTTGTCTTTATAGAAAGATATTGGTACATGATACATGGCATTTACACCATCATGTAGAACAGGCAGACAGGGAGACGCACCAACATGCATCATCAAGTTATTACCACGAAGCTTGACTCAAGTTTCTCCTTACTTTCGTTCAACATGTTAGCTATGTGAGTGGTGAAGGTTGATTTTCCTTTTGATGGTTGCTTTTGCGTTTTCTTCCACAAACACATAAAACACCGCACGCTCACAAGTTTTTTATACAATTTGGGACGAAAGCCTGATGAGGGTAATCTCAGATTTTTTTCCCAAAACTCACTTTATCGCACACAATAGTAAATTGTACAGTGACAGTGTTGGCAGTACTAGTTGCTTTTGCAGTGCTACTGAAGATTATACACATACGCACACATGCCCATCACTTAATCAATTTCAAGCGTGTAGTATTTATGGAATACATGCACTAATAAAAAGGTCCAATAACGGGCGAAGTCTTCATTGATGCTTTTTATTATGATTAAACTAATGCTAATGATGAAGAAGATACGATAATAATAACAACAATATAAAATGTATTGTAATGTAGCTTCCTCAGTTCACACATCACATCATCAATCCTTTCTCTTACTAAATGAATTATTGTTATTATTATGTGTGTATAAAGAACGGAATAAGGGACAAAAGCTTATAATGAAAAACCACATGCGTCCATATTTATATGAACGTACGTTTTTAACAACAAGTGACGGAGGAGTACAAGTACAGTGTTGCTCACTGCTCGACTCAAGCTTGGCTACTGGCGATACTCCTTCACAAGAGAGAAATTCTGAGGTCTAAGCTATAATATTATCATCATCATAGAGCCAAAAGCCAACCTGTACACCAGTCAGACAGAACATTTGCATTGCATTGTTCGCTGAGCTGAGCTAGTGCCGAGCGGCACAAACAGCAATGCAACGGCAGCGTCAGCAAACATCTCCATACTACAACGCTCTCTCCCTCTATGCAATGATACAATGACAGAAAAGCAACAACAAGACAAGCATAATATCTCATCCATCCCATCCTGCCACTTTTGCATAAAAATATATTTACAAACAGTGACACAAAGGATAACCCATTTTTAATATAAATTCCCGTAATGCTGTCCTTAAGAGATCTTGCACGGATCGTGTTACAATCGTACTGTTGACATTCAGAAAATTATGCTAAAATATTGCAGTTTGGAGCTAAGCATTATGCGTACATTTACACATGTTCGTCGTTTTTAGTCATGATAAAGTGTATGCTGAAAAGGGATTAATAAAAGTTTACGGAAAATCTGATGGTGATATGCCGGTCGGTCACTTTAAAATGGGGGTTTACCTTTACTCACTCACACAAAACCTACTACCGCCAGAAATATTATGGGAATAATCATTTGCTGTCTGGAGCTTTTTTTACTACCGCGTTTATAGCAGAGGGGCGATGCAAATTTAAGCCATTTCTAATATTCCACTTCTCTAGCTATCGGAGAGAGTATCTTTTTTGTTCGAGCCTTTGCAATGTCGTTATTTGCCGTATTTCACATAATATTTTTTGTTATTATTACTATTATTATTACCATATTATTATTATTGCTTCTCGGCTTTAAAATACAAAAATATTGGCATCGTGTAACAAAACAGTATTGAAATAAAATTCTATGTACATCTGCTTAGTACGGAGGTATGCGTACTTACATATATGGACCATGGCTCAACTACATTAAACTTATGCAACCCTGCTTTCTACTACTACGACAAATAATGACGATTAGGATAAGAGGACGATTCAACCCTTTCCTCTTCCCCCGTCTGCCGTATAGTTGCAACCTTACATAATAATTTATTTTTAAAAGGAGTGGAAATGAAATTCAAGTGAAATGAATAATATTTCTTTTCGGATGTTGGCGGCGGGCGGAAAAGGTCCTTTAAAGTGAATAGGTACAGGGATTTTTTTCCGAATATGAAATTCGATTTGTTAAGTTCAGCTTCTTGGATAAATTACAGTATTTTCTCATTTACCATAAGTGCTATTAACGCGCTTGTTTTGATAGTTATGCCGTTGTTTAATAGGCTTTTACATATTAGGTTTCGCTGGTTTTATATTCTTTTTGTGTAACTTCATACACGTTAATGTTTGCTGACTTTACAGAAGTAAAACTAATAATTTCAAGATACACAGTATTAGTGTCTATAAAAATGGTCATATCACAAGGAAATAGATTTACTTCAATACGCATAAAAGTAGCGTATGACATCGATAATAATGTATTCATGCATTGTGTACGCTCTACGTAATGTCTAAAAAGGGATGTCGGCGCAAATTTTGACAAAAGATGATATTCTGCTATCAAGTGGTTTTAGCATTTTAGAATGCACACATGTATGAATAATACACAACTTTATAGTTTGCATTGCCTTGAAATTTGATTGTAAAAGCTGGCTTTACTGCAAATTTAATAGCATTTTTAGTACTTTGGAAAGGAGTAAAAAGTTAAGAGTAAAAGATGACGAATGATGTCAAACGGTATCAGGCATTATTACTTTTTATATAAGTTATTTACGATATTTATCGAAGAATTGTCTTCCCACATAGCTTTATAATGAGATGATAAACGAGCCAGACTAACATGTATACCTAAGAATGCTATTCTTGGTAATAATAAAACGATCGACATGTTAAAAAATATTAATGATTAAATATTTTCTTGCCTCACTCCCAAACTCAATCAGTAGATTATAGTATGCTCCCAAAAATCTCTTCTCAGTAATCAGGCAACACCAACTGTTTTCCATTTTGGTTGTAGTTAACTTAAACGAAAATTCATTTTAATTACTCAGCCTCCTGCTGCTCCATGTCAATCCCTCATCACTTGCCACAATCAACAAATGAATATATTATCAAGTACCTAACAACCGTGTGGGGATAAATAATAATTATACCCAAGATGATAGAGCATACGTCTTGAAATTTAGGATAAAAGAATAATACCAATACAATACGGCTCGAGAGAAGAAAATACTAATTTTACATGCAAATCCTTTTCCAACAAATAAATGAGAAAATTATTTCTTTTTTCTTCTCTTCTGATCAAAGAACCAAGGGATCAGATATGACGCATATAAGGTATGATCATTTGACAGACAGCGGCACACAAGTCAGCCTCCGCTTATTTTAACGTTTTTCATACCCACCAAATAATCATTTATTGGTCATTGCGTAACAATAAATAATGGTGGGGCTCAATGTTTCAACCAGGTCTCTCTGCACAAATGAGCATACAGTAGTGTGTGGAGTGTCACAGTATGTATTGAATGCTGACTGCCTTGTTCATAGCGTTATTGAATCGTATTTTTTGTAGTTGATGAAGTGACGATCATAATTAGGATCAGCACAGTATACTACCTTCCATCAATAAACAATAAAACTAGCGTATGCATATACCTTTTTAATTTACTCCAACAGGTAGACAATTGGCAATTATTGTAGGTTTGTAATTACCAGAAAAACACAAAAATAGTAGATGAAAATAATAAAGCATTGTCCAGAGATAGAATGAAGTTCATAATCATTTTGGTATTGATAGGGGCATTATAAGAAACATAAAATCGTCTACTTTTGCATCCCTTTACATCAATAATAACGATTATAATTCTACTTAACATACATTACAATACACTCATCATCCAAAAATTATCTGCTTAAAACAGCCAATGTGCCGCATCAGTAGCTGCTTGTTATGCAATTTATGAGCTCGTATTACCTATGTTCAATCACGTACAATATGTATGTATACATATCCTAGTTCTCTTTTGTAGGAATATAATATGATATTAAGGGGAATGTGTTTATAACATAGTAGGTAATGTACGTATGTATCTCACCTTAATAATAA
>JAHZMV010005085.1:0-12374 GCA_027743765.1 Coecobrya sp. COE2 | reverse complement strand
TATATAGCTGAAACCGCTGAACCTGTGTGGGTTTAAGTTGCACATGTGTAAACTTTGCTTATCTCATCAGTTTCCGTAGTTGGATCTTCGCCATCAAGGCAGGATGAGTCTATTAACATGTTCTAGCCACAACAGAATAGATTTATACAACAAAAATAATAACATGAAAGAACTTTTAGAATGGTTCCTTTCTTCTCGTAAACTGATGCGGACATGAAAATTATCTTTCTTGGTTTTGCGGTAAAACCCTAATATTTGCTGACATTAGTATTTTAAAAAATATATAAGAATGTGACTATGGGCTTTTAATGGGTTTTCCTGAGATAAAGCATCGTATTGAGATCTTTTTACGGTTTTTATTGCGATTCAAAGTGGCAGACATGATAAATAGTTTCCGTTTTTTGCTTATTCTGTTCTGTTTACAATGTATGTGCAAAACGGTATAAAGGTTGAAATGGTTCTCTAGGCACTTAAGAGCATATTTTGCGCATCTTACAAACAGAGTGGAATGCATTTTGAACTTGACGTCACTCACTTCATAAAACTTACATATTGTAGCATGCAATGGTACTTATGCCATTGTTGAATTAATTGAGGTATTGATTCAACTTGAATCATTCAAGTACTTTGAAAAATACTCCCGTCATCTAAAGCAAGGCAATATCAAAGATGATTTACTACAACTGCATTGAGTGAGATCAGACTTACACTTATGAATGTGTCATGTCGGAACAATGACAGATGAACAAACGAAGAATGAAGAAGGTCTATTCAGTCGATATTATTACCACGAGACAGAACAATTTTCTTTTTTTAGAGTACAACTGATAGTTTTCTTTTCAAATAAAAGTGGATTGCATAACAGTGTAGAAAAACGATGCAGTGGCATTACTGCTTTTTATAGACACAAACGTACCGTCGTACCCTTCCCAGAGAGTCAGTCACCAAAATGAAGTATACAGAGTGCAGTGTCTGCTGTCCAATTGAAGAATTCGCTACATCAAGTAACGAGATACAAAAAAATCTTTTTCTTTCTTGGCAAATTTCCCTTTTGCCTTGTTAACCCAGCAAATCCTGTGTACGATTACCACAGCTATGGACAAAATTTGTATGTATGTATATTATGGAGTTTACTTCATCTTGTTATATCCTTGTAAATTCATATAAATATGCTTGAAATTATATAAGTCTGTACTTCCGTTCCGACTACTTTACCGCAATGAAATCAGCAAATAAATAGGAAAGAGAAAGAAGTTATGCAATTGGGGTTTTCACACAAGCATTATATAATATCCAGATATGTGCCTTATTCACGTTATAGTCACAGCCTCTTTTCTCTAGGATTTCTGTTAAGGGAAAGTGGCACAAGGCACAACGGAAAATGCATGATGATAATGATCAGTGGAGATTTGGATAAACTGGCGAACGGAAATGGGTTTTGTGCGTATCTATCAAATATGTCGGATTTAAACAGAAAAGAGATAAAATTCGTTCAATAGCCATCCTGCACAATTGAGAAAAGTGGACTAACGCAATAATGTAAATGGTTTTTTGCAATCAAATTGAGCATGATGTAATAATACGTTGATGTGTTGGTAATTGGTAAATATTTGTATACAATGAATCCACACTCCTTACAACACTGGCACTGCCGAGTAAGTAAAAACAATGCGGGTTCCATTGTCCAGTCCACTTAGTACACGATGGAGATGGGATAAGAACAAACCTAGTAAAACAAGGTAGCGGAAGGCACTAAAACCATCTACTATACCATGACTATACAGTATACCCATTGAACGACAATAACTTAACATAGCGAAATAATCTGAGCTTCCGGTACATTGTGATCTGTAGTTATTTATATTATTTGTTATGTGGGTGTGTGGATTTTGCTTTAACAAAACAGTACAAATTGAGGAGAAGTAGAATTCTGGAGTAACGTGAGAAATAAAATGAACTGAAAAATATCAATTTCGCTGCTTTCGTTTTGTGATACTTTGTATAAATACACAATCAGAAGGACTAGTCTGGATTGCGTTACCGAAATTGTTCCAACACTTGATAAAAATGATGGTGTACCGAGTACCGACTGCAGAACACTGTTCATACATGCAGAACATGTCGCGAAAAGATGGTGATGGTATGGCTATATTAAATTTCTGCGGGCGCAGCACTGAAGCTTGCATAAGGGCAATTTCACAATTCTACGGACCGCAGTTCTACTTTTTATGTGAAATTTTTTATTGTTCATGGCCACATCACCGTATACATGGGGCAATTACAGACACAAAAAATCAGTGTCATAAAATTAAATACAAATCTGGTAGGATTGCAAAGTCATTGTTAGGGTCATTAGTCGTTTCGTACTCTAAAATAATTCCTGACTAGGCAGAATCTCAAGGTGCATAATATAGTTTCCAAACCCTATATAGTTTCATCAATTATATGATCACTGAAAGCAATTTGAGGGAATGGAATTAAAATCGCAGTAAGCGTATGTGTAATATGACCTTTCTTTCCCGAAACAGAAGTAGTTTTCTAAAAGCGTATTATTTCATTGATGCTACCTCTCTGAAAGTCTCTCCGAGAACTTGATGGCAAATCTCATAAAAGGTTCCATTAGCTGCATGTGAGCCTTGCATAAATATGTATTCTGTTTATAATATGGTACATATATGAAACAATTTACCATCTTCCTTCCTAAAATGATCCAATTAGTTTAGAATAAAGCGAACCATCTGCGATTATTAATAGCTCACGAATTTGCGTGCTGGCTTCAATTGGCACGAATGCCAATATACATTTAATGGGCTTTTATTTCCTTTTATGAACATGTGACTGAAAACAATACGGGCAATACATATTCTACTCACCTGTAGCCAACAGCAAGCTGAAGAGCCACATTATTTGACTCATATTTCCCCAGCAGTACAGTCAATCTGTCAGCCTGACTCTTGGCGTCTTCCAAATTGAGTGTAAGCACATCATTTTGACTGCGTAAATGCTCAATTTTACTACTCAGTCTATCCGTCTCAATTTCAAACTCGCGAAGCTTCTCCTCATTCATTGGACTGATCCCATTCTGACTCAAAGAGTGTTGCATTTCTCGAAGAGCTGACTCATTTTTAATTGGTTGTACCAGGTGTTCAACAACTCGTGTTGAGCAGGCTTGTCCAATAAGCATAAGATCAGCTCCAGTTAATCCACAATGTTGTTGGTGTTCAGGAGGTTGAGGAGGTGGGTGAAGGTGCGGGTGATGATTTTTGGAATGATGATGATTATTAAGACCGTTACTGTTATTATGGTTGTTGTGTTGATGTCTATGATGACTACGACTATGTCTGGATGATGACTTGCGATGAACTTCAGGCGAAGGTGAACAGTCATTTCCGTTTGTATGGGCGTTAGGAATTACTGAGGAAGCGTGCACAGGGCTTTGACCTTTCCCATTACTTTGAGGAGTCTTCTGATGATGAGGGTAATTATTTTGTTTGCTGATACCGCTGGGGCTACTTGAGACAGCCTGCCGGTGAAGTTTTACCCTTTCAGCTAGTTTGCACACGGGAGCAGTCTCGTCGAGTGGAATGGAAGCGAGGTCGGCTGGAGAAAAGTTAGGGATGCGTTTGGGAGATTGCTTCAGGAGTTGCTCGAGTTCTGACACCTGAAAGCACAGAAATTGTCATTGAACATTCATTACAAGTATCGGATGTATTTAAGGAACATGAGAGTACTTTTACTATAAACGGAAGGATGTTAGGATAGGAACAGAAACCTTAGAACAACATCAACCTTAGAACATCAACCTTATCTCTTGACAAAAACTGAAAATACAGTTGTCATCGTACTCACTTTACCCCTTTACCTTTGAACTTTACGTTTTTGCCCAATGATATGAATTTCGGATAAACTCAGAAGTATAAACTTCTGTAAATTAACTTTAACTCCAACGAGGTAAATGAATATTTATTTACCTCGTTGTTTAACTCTGTGAATTCAGATATCTGACTGAAGTAAAATATAGTTCGTAACCTACCGTTGAGCTACGAAACTGGCTGATAAAATGGACAGTAAATGGCCAGAGATTGAAAGGTTTCTAGTAAACCCTATGTACCCAGGCCAATTTGAAATAAGCACAAAACAGGTGAATGAGTATACCCTTGGCCTGCCTACAGATTTGAAAAAGGTACCTAACCTAAATCTTTTTATTTTCACATGAATACTTAAAATATGTAACACATTAGCTGCCGCATTAGTGGTTTACATATATTTATTAGCAATCATCAATTTCTTTCGTATTACAGTTTTATGTGTGTGGCGACCCAGTTGAATGTACCTTGGAGTGCGACTATGGCGTAATCAATGTCAGTGGATCATTTCACCGCATATACATTATTGGCATTAAAAATCAAATAAATTTCACTGGCAGCGACCATTCCATATATCTCGAGGGTTTCCACAATGAAGTTAACTTCTTGACTGATGTTAACGAAGGGAAAATTTTTGTTCAGGGTGACAACCCATTGGCATATAGCGTTGTGTATTCCAACGGAAAAATAAACCCTTGCGAAGCAGTAATGCCCTATAAACTGACTTTTCCAGAGGATCTGAAAGAAAAGCGTCGTCGTCGACTGCGGTGGCAACCCATCCGTACATCGTTGGCTTAGTTAGCACATGAGACATCACGATTTTACTAGTTATTGCACATAAGACATCACGATTTTACTAGTTATTGCACATAAGCTATCTCAACTTTTTTTTTTCCAGAGGATCTGAAAGAAAAGCGTCGTCGTCGACTGCGGTGGCAACCCATCCGTACATTGAATGTGAGCACAAATAATCAACAGGAACGGGCAAATGAAAACAGCATGTTTGTCTAATTATACCATCGTACATTTTTAATAATTTTAGTAATTGTGATAGATATGTAATTCGCTTTAAAAATACAATCTATGTAATATGTACTTGACGTTTATGTATGAATTAAAAATTAATTGTACAAAGGAAATTAAAACTTTAAAATTGCTTTCATATTATAAATCCTTCAGAACTCTGACGAAAGTTTTTCAGTCGCTCATAATTTTAGCAAACACTTTTTCTTATTCTCCCACGCACATGAACGTTCATCCACCATTTTTGCCAGAGTCCACGTTTCATAACTAAACATTTTTGTACACACACTTTTTTCTCATTAAATGCTGGAAAGATCCTTAAAAGAAAATATATGATTACCTTATTTTTCAGAAAATCACGCTCCATCGCAATGTTCTCAAGTGCGCTTCGCGTTTGATCCAGCTCGCCTTCCTTTTTATACAAATTATCCTTAATGGCTGCGTGCTCCTGTCGGATTTGTGCTACTTCTTGACAGAGCGATGCAAATTGGACAGGGGGTTTTGACTCCGGTGAAGGGCTCTCTGATGGCGTTGTTCTCATCGACGCTATGCCAAGTCCAGGCGAAAGTGTTGCTGTCTGATGTAGTCCTCCGTTAGTAGCTCCTCCTATGGGAAATTCCTCTCTAAGCCTTTCCGGCTTCTTACAGGCTGACAGCATGGCGTGCAGCGTGTTTGGGTGATGTCTGTTTCCCCTCAAATGAAAGTTATTACCGCGGTCTCGATCCTGCAGACGGAATAAAATAGACCAAAGGTGTAAGAAACAATGGAATGCGTATTCGAAAGTAAAAGAGGCAAGTCCAGTACTTTTCTAGAAACAAAAATGTTTTCCGCTACATCTATATCTAGGGCTACTCTTTGTAGCGAAATGCTTTGATCGATAAATCGAAGCGCCTTATGAAGTAAAAGGATTCTTTTACATACTGACTCCTATTTAGAGTCAAATTCCTAGACTATTTTTTCTATTTCATAATACGCAGCTTCATACCCAGCGTGTGAAGCTTAAGTCAGTATTGACATCTGAGTACGTTGCCAAAAGACATGGCTACACTATCAATTCAATTTTCGTAAGTAAAATTTATGCAAGCAAAAAGAAAGTAAGAGAAAACTTCCTTATTTATGAGTTTGGGGATTGTGCGATAGCAATTAAACCAAAAATCAACTTAGTTCGTACTCAAATTGACGCATCTATTTTGCCAATTCACCTATCCAACAGTTTGTCCTCCTCTTCTAAATACATCTCATTCGTTTTCTCCATTCGATAAAAAATGGTTTGTGTGTATCTACAGCATGTTTGTTGCCAAAATTGCTTTTAGGCTCATTAATTAATTAGCAACAGTTAAGATAAGATAAGGAATTGTTACTTAATGTTCTGCTGCAAAATCTCAACTATTTCACTTTCGTTCAACCAAATCGCATCTGTGGCCACAAAGCTAGAGAAAAAGATATGCAAGGTGACGGAACAAGAAATCTCAATTCATGTCGACTAAACAAACAAACTTATATTTTAACCAAAATACCATTTCAACTTTTCCTAGCTCGTCTATCCTGTTGCCAAAACCTTAGAATTTGGAAACATGGGTACTATCTATTTGTGTGTCGTACGTAGGTATACTCGTTCTCACCAGAACAGTCGGACAGAAACACATCTTCATTAATAAACTTGCAAATTATTATCAACATCTTGTATCTTCATTAGGTAAAGAGCAGCTATAGCTGTCACATGAATCCTCTGGGAATCGTTGATGCTGATGAGGACTATAATACTGATAGTGTGCTAGCAGACATTGACAGTAGACAATGTGTAGACTTTTCTTTCACATGGGACAATTATAGTTACAAACAAAGTCATGTAGTTCCAAACGGCGTGCTTCCTAATTTCGTTATATACTTTATTGAATACCAAGTAAAACCTCTGGAAGTGATCCAATCGCGTTTTTCATTAATTAATGACGACTTGGATTGGAACAATGAAAGCTTTCAATGTGACATGTAATGAAATGTGTGAAGTTGGAGTTAGACGGAAGCAAAGTAGATTCGCCGGACCTAGCCAAACAAGTTTACCTTTCTCTAGTCCCAATCTATTCATGATGATATATTACAAATTACCAAACGTGACAGCACTTTTGTTGCTGATGTAAATGAATTGATAGTAAAAGGGTTCGAATAAAATTAAAATTAGAAAGATAGTATTTTAAATTGACACTGAATGGAAAATTGACAGTAAATCTATTTATCCTTCTATCTTACTTCCAAAAGTATCCATGTTTGCTGATGATTTTTTTAAACTTTGGACCACATGCGGAGAAATTATTCTCCTATTTATCAATATTAGCCAAAGAAATATTTAATGAAAAGATGCATGGGAGATTTTACAATTATTGTAGGTAAACTATTATTGTCTCTACAACAAACCAGTTGAAACAAGAACTGATACAGTGAACATGTAAACCAAAAGCTTAAAAATTCAATTTAGTTATGCATAATGCTAAACACACGCATACCAGTCACAAATGTTAGTAATAGATATTTGGACTCATTCCAAAATCCAACAGCATTTCCCGTAAATATTTGAACAAGCTTATATGATCAGTGGAAAATCTGTCACATCAACAAACGGATATCCGGCAATCTGGCTTAAAAACAATGATATCAGTATCTGTTCCAGATTCAGAGCTTAACTCAATCTAAGCTCATTTCAGTTTCAATGTTCATTGCATAAATCTTTTTGCATCTGACAAAATAATCACAAAGAAGCACTTCATAAAAATAAAAGTCTATTCAACTTTCATCCCGTCAATGTCAACTCCCTCGTAAATATAATATGTGCAGCAACCCAAAAGCATTTTCGCAAATTCTCATTTCGCACTCATGAAAACAACCTTCGTTTTTTGCAGTACCACTTCTGCATTATACTTGCTAACTTGCTCGCTGATAAAATAAATCAATGTGAACAGCCTCAGTGAATAAGTGCATGCCAGACTCGGATTTAACACCGTTTAATCCTAATACCCCATTACTACGGGGTAGATTAATACGGACTATATTTTTGTTATCAAACAGGATTACTTTTGCTTTGTTTTCGTTAACCCAGCAAAAAAGGGGCAAGACAAAACTATGGCACTAAAACTACATTCATTGCAATAAAATAAAGATCCTAAATGACTACACGACAAATGAGCAAATATCTACACGCAGGTTGCAGGTTATTTGCCTGCGTGAAAGAAAATCTCGGTTCGTTCAAGCATTTAAAAGTATCATGTTTGTTCTCCTTCTCATCAACCAGTTTGTCATTTTGGTGAATAACCCAAGAGGAATGCGTTTTACACATCCCATTTCAACGGTTTTATTTGAACACCCAGTAAATAGAGAAAAAACTCATGAGAGTCTAACGAGAAATCCCTTAAGGAAGCCTACCACCAACAGCATCCTCATCTTATGGATCACTAACATTTGGAAGGAATGTTATTTTGAAGTCGTTCTCAGCAGAATTGAGTACATACTTGTAAACCGTCTTTAACATTCGCTGTATTTCTTTTTTATGGAAGACAACTTTTCTCAAAAGATAAAGAGAGAACATATAGACGCACTAGTGTCTCCGTCACTCTCACAGTCAGTTTAGTTGTCGCAATGAAAGGAATTTCATGTTTGTTATTGAGTGAGTGACAACAGGAGAGAACGGAAGAAAGAGCATCTGCGCTCCAGAAAAATGTAATAAAAACAGAAGAGTGAAAGGGAAAAAACTCAAATCGAAATCAAATAATGCATCTGACAAAGACATGAAACTGACTTGCATTTCTTGCGTGCATTAAAAAATCTATTTATTTTCTTTCTTTTGATATTGCAATTTCCATAATGGCAGGTTTCTAGTTATAACGTGGTGATAAGTACATATATATGATAAGTACATTTGATCGAAATGGAAAGCCTTGATCATNTCTTTTGATATTGCAATTTCCATAATGGCAGGTTTCTAGTTATAACGTGGTGATAAGTACATATATAGGATAAGTACATTTGATCGAAATGGAAAGCCTTGATCATCCACGTATTTTTATTTATTTTTTATTACTATTTTTATACTGGAAACAGATAACTCATTGTATACTGATAACAATGTATCGACCGTGTAACATTGGAGGTTGTAGTTGGAACACTAGTCAGTCATCTAACCTAAAAGAGCAGAGGATTATGTTATGTTGCTATTGTTAGAAATATAGTATTAGATTTATTTCAGCAGTATTTCAAACATAGTATTTAGATGTACGAATTTATTCGTTATGTTACGGGCAAAATTTCAATGAGAGAGGTATGTCAAATGAAATTATTCTTTAGATTTGGCATTCCTACAACAGACAAAGTCCAAAGTAAGGCAAACTAATTTTCAGTTAATGAAAATCACAAGTATTTAACCTTCTGATAAGTTTTATAATGGAATCGCCTATTTTAGGATTATACCTAGAGTAGTCATTAAAAGAACTTGTTATTCTGAAACAAATAGAAAAGCCTTCACAAAATAGTCATCTCATAATAACTAGACCTGCATTATAGTCCGTCCATCGCCCACGAAGTGAAGTCGCCACAAGATCAATTACAAATTAAACTATAACATTTCCATAATTGTCCACCAGTAACGAGTGAAAGTCGCTTTCGCGCCGTTTTATACACGTCTTTATTAACGTCGCATGTAGAATATTGCTTTCTGACACTGAACGTACTAAATACTGCATGCCATAACCGTCCTTTGCTCTTCTTGGCAAAATCGGTTACTCCAACTCCATAATTCAAGTCTACTAAGCCACTAATCCGCATTTACTTGAATTAAGGCTCTAGGTCTTGTTGACACCGCTTATGTTCAAATCACCACCGCCATAACGTCTGGTCTTCTCTATAACTAAAATAATAGTTTCCTTCCGGCGTCAGTGCCCTATAGTTATTTCATTCCGATTCCAACTGAATACGTCATAACACCAAGAGAAAATAGACTCAGCATAAAAAGTAGTCACCATCAAGAATTGTATAATATAGGAAAGAAATGTTTTCGTTTCGAACGTACAGGGAATAAAAGAAATCTAAATTTCACTTTCCTCTCTGTACATTCCCTGAATAATGTATACTAACCAATTGTTTAACTTTATCTAGGACAATATTCCACCAAACTCTACACATTTCCACTGTGGGGGAAAGAGAAATAAGCTCATTTCCTAGAGTCCATTACTTTTACATAAGAACTAATAATAAACCTAGTTCCTCTAAAATCTTGGTTGTGTTAGATTCACAACTACACGTACACAATTGCATAAAATTGCATGTGCCCAACCTACCACATCGACGACCATCATGATCATCACTACTACCACCACAAGTCAGCTAGTGCATTTGACATTTATATGCGAGAACACAGTATGCTGTGGTGGTGTATGCTGCTGAGATTAAACTGTCACACTTCGTGCTGACAGGTAATTTGAATTCGTATGCAAATTAGAGCCGTTACTGAGAAAATTCTTTCATTCCATAGGGATATATACTACTGGCAAGTCACTAGCAAAAATCTGTTTCTCTCTATCCATTTGATAAGCTGCAAAAGTCAGTAGCCCGCTGTTGCAGGAAGGAAGGATATAGGATATAAGGGCGTGTGTTGAGATGATATTATTTCTCTCCCATTCTTGAATGCTAAACTGGTGAATTTAAATCAGCAGCAAACTGAAAATCGTACAGAAGCACAAACATCTCTTCTCTTGTCTTTCTACACTCCTCAGCTTCAGCTTGTGCAAAATGAAAATGGTTATTCTATGCAGTAAAAATAACACCCCGTCATCCGCAGAAAGAAAGGTTTTTGCACAATGCAGACAATTTTGCTTCCTTCAATCACACTTATCTTCAGAAAATTAGTAAAGCGCATTAGCACATTTTGTATGAAACGTACCATTCATATCATGTCAGAATCAACGGCAACAGCGCGGCTATTGTGCTAATTAGCCTTGAGACTACAACTGACTTTGACTAAGAGAACAGCAGGCTGCAATAGAGAGGAAAATGGAAAGTCAGTGGGGCAGGACAGTGTATAAAGATAATAGATTTAACTCCTCTTTGCTTTCTTTATTTTTATTCAAGCAAACTGTTGTACTTTCTCTTTTCTTCATTTTCCTTATGCTTAAGTGACAGAATACTGCATTTAAAGTGAAATTACTGTATTCCAACTTCAATCCTAATGAAATACATTCAGCCAACCATTACTAGGAAATCCTATAAACACAAGTATTTACCTAGATGTAAATTTTCGAAGTTGTGCATGCATGAAAGCTGTAAGAAGGAGTCAATACAGTGTAAAATGCATCTCTAAAGAGGTATTTCAGTTCCTGAACATTATGACTTAAATATTTTCCACGTGTATGGATTTAGTTGTAGTAGTATGCAAATTTGCAATTAGCTGATTAATTTCCAGAATACTTGCTGGAAAATTGCTATTTTTGTGTGAATCATGAGTACACTGTTGATCTAATCTCAGTTTTTATTGGTACAAGGAGATGAAAATAAAGTGAAAAATTTAGATAACGATCAAATGTGTTTTGCTATAAGTTACTTTCTTCTCTAACGAAGTGAAAATAAACACAAATATAGGTCGAATACATTCATACACTTTGTTGTCATCTTATATATTTGGTGTGAGTTCTGCTGGGATATTCCCTCTGCGATGTAGCTTCAAGGTCATTCAATTCCAATTCCTAACCAGTTTAGAAAGTCTTTTAGTGAATTAGGCCTACACATACAAAGCTTGATGGTTTCATACCATGTTTGGAACAAAATGGAGAGAGATGGTAGATGGTAGCGAGAAATCAGTTTATTTGGTGGCCGCAGGGAATAATATCTGATAAAAGTTGAACACTTTCTTGTGAAAGAGAAGCAAACGCCTGTACATTAAAAAGTAACCAAGAAGAAAGCGAGATCAGCACAACAAAACAACACGAAAACGATACAATGAGAGTAAAACTATTGTAGTTTTTCGTTGTATAGTGCGAAGCACGAAAACAATAATGGAAACAAAAAATAATACTTTTTTGTTGTTATATATAAATGAGCCATGGACATAAGTATAACATGGTACATAGGTAGGAGCACTTGACGTTGACAAATGAGCTGCAAAAGAAAATCCCTTGTGGTCAACTTCGTCACTGAGCCTGACGAGAAAAAAAACTAATCTTAAAAAAGGGGAATACAAAAGTATATCAACCTCATTCTTTTATTCAAGCCTTTCGTAAAATACATACATATATCTTAACGAACATGCTGTAAAACACGGGAAGAGGTCATCAAGATTTTCTTTCTAGTTTTTATCATACATGTGCACTGATACTGATCACACAACACAACAAGTTTTATTTTGTGCTGTCTATTTCTACAGCACAACACAACAACAACACATTGTGACAACCCATTTTCTACAGCACAACACAACACCACAAGTTTTCCAAAACAACTTCATACAAC
>JAHZMV010005083.1:0-12728 GCA_027743765.1 Coecobrya sp. COE2 | reverse complement strand
CTGCAGAAATGCACTCCAGTTGTTGCGTTAAACTTTATGATAGAAATGCATTGGTTAAAAGTGCACGACTTATCAAATTGACCTATATTCCAATGCTGCACTTTACAATGTCATTATCAGACTTCAATCATTTTTATATCAGCTTGCAAAATCCATTCGTTTATAAGGTATATACACACATTGATTAACAGTGAATTATACAGAGCAAGCAGAATTAATTTATGATATTGTAAATGTGAAAAGTCAAACATATTGCATATCACTCTGTTTCAGTTATCTAATCAGTTTCCAATCGTTTGCCCGTATAGTCAGTTTATACCGTATACTAATACTAACTTATAAACAAAGACTATAAAAATTATCTTAATAAAGTAGTCCTCAAAAGTATTTTCCACTCTGTAAATGAAGATTGAGTTAAGCTTCCTGGAATAGTACTGGATTGTACATATGAATTTCTATGATTGGTTTAGAAGAAGTCGTTACATTTTTGTTTATTAGAGGTGTACCATTACTGAATTTTGTCGACAAAAGATCTAAATCTTCGCATTCCTTCGCCGATTGACTTCGCTGTTTTGATTCTCTGAATTTATTGAACGAGAATAAAAAGAAGTGTTGACATTTTTTTATATATGCAAACACGTACCATACGAAAATAAATTCTATAATTTACCTCAACATTTTCCTACTATGACAGGCTTTCGAACACATAAAACATAAACTGATAATTAGTACCAAAATTATGATACAAATTCTGAAATTATAAGAGATAAGCAAATGAGATATTATTTAAAATAGGTTCACATGTAGAAATTGTTCCATCCACTTTTTTAAATTAAAATTACCCGATTAACAAGGGAAATCTTTGAATGAGCTCCCATGTTTGAATAAGCAACACTTCAATATTCTTTTGCAAATTTTCCAAAAATCCTCTAAAAGACGTAGCAAATTTGGTTATTGCTGAAACTGACTTTTCTGTTCTTGCGAGTAGTTCAATTGCCTCTGCCGGTGACTTGTCTATTTTTGTTGTAAGATATACAATTTTTGAACAAATGGATAATAGTTACTCGATGGAAACACGAAGGAAAATAAATTTGTAGTATTGTATTACCCCAATTCGTTAGTTCCGCCTCAGGAAGATATTCCTCAATAAGGCGCAATCTCATGATTAATTTTTGTATGGATATTTATTATGTCACAATTGCAGTATTTCCACTTCAAGACTTTTCATATTAGATTAACCCTGCATATTAATATTCAAATCGTACGTTTCCGGGACAATCGTGGAAATATTATNTATTACCCCAATTCGTTAGTTCCGCCTCAGGAAGATATTCCTCAATAAGGCGCAATCTCATGATTAATTTTTGTATGGATATTTATTATGTCACAATTGCAGTATTTCCACTTCAAGACTTTTCATATTAGATTAACCCTGCATATTAATATTCAAATCGTACGTTTCCGGGACAATCGTGGAAATATTATATACGTGAAGGTAATATAGTTAAATTGTATTTTTTGTGTTGCAAATAGACTGGTCACCAACGTAGCGCGAATTTAAAACTGTCATTTTTAGGTTTGTAAACACGCTGTGTTTTTATAAGGGAAACAGGACTGGTCATTTACGACCTTTATCTCTCACAAACACATATATTTGGAAAACTGTTGGATATTTATCTTTCAAAGTTAAAAATACATACTAACAATGATTTTGCATGTTCTGTGAAAGTAATTGTGTAGACGGTGCTAATGATTATTTTAAACTAGTTTTTATCTAACTAAAATTAAAATTTAATACCCAGCCCAAATTAAAACGCCCATAAGATAATCGGAATCTGAGGCTGGTAATACGTATAAAAGTACCTCCCAAAGCTTCAGACACTAATCTTTTAGTACTAATGCACTGACAAAAATACTACTTTTACGATCAGGCTTAACAAACAGTAAATATCCTATTGTTTTTTCGGTTTTATTGAACTTACACTACGGTGTCATTGACTTGTTATGCCAGTGCACCAAAATGAAATGCAAACCTGAAAACTGACAAGTGTAAAAATGATAAAATTGATATATTTTTCACGATCAACTTTATTTTTTTGTTTCACTATAAAACACAACTTGATTGAAACAGTTTTAAATCGTAGCACGGAATCGTAAATATTTTAAAATTGAACGATATATGTATTATTGGATATAAATTGTATTTGACGACTAGTAATTTAATTAGAATGTTATGAACAATATGGTGAATTGTAACGATAATATTGTTGGATTTAATGTTTTTGCAAACTAAGATTTTGAAGGGAGACCATGTACCGCAAGGGTCTAAGCAAATAAATCGATAAAAAAATAAAATTAAGGATTTAAAAAAATACAATTCACAATATCCCAAGAGATTAATGGCGGTTTCTGAAGCATCCTGAGTTTTACAGTATAAAATTTAAAATTGCTTCAGTATTCATTAGAAATTTGTAAATTTAGCCGACAGCTATTACGAAATAATGCTGCTGAAATAAGACCAATACGCTCCATGGAACGAATAAAACTGCAGAGTTACTCATAAGGAGAATCATTACTCAGAAAGAAGAGATATTGTTTAGTGTTACGTAAACAGTTATTAACAAAAAGTCATTATAGATACCTGTTAATGCATAATGTACAATCGTATAAGCATATACATACAAATAGACACCTATAAACTATTGTACATTAGTTCATTCTATTTGCAAATATTTTACTATGAGTACATTTCATTGCTTTCCAAATGGTATTTTACAATTATATTCAAACAATTAGATCAGATCGGTCTTATCATAATGAGCAATGAAGATTAGAAGTAATTTGGAATAACTTAATAGCTTCCGCTCTGTCACTGTTTTTGTGTGATAACTAAAATGAAATAGCTTAACAAGGCAGTAATTAACTAATCATTTCATCCTTTTCTGTTATTTAATATTTCAATTTTATGGTCTTGGAATAATATTTGAGTCAAATACACTATTGTGCACTTTTTAGTTTTTACTCTAATTGTTGGATGACGTAATATGGTGGAATTTTTTGGAGATGATTGTTAGCGTTATATTTTTCATGCATAATGAAATGCAACTTTATAAAATGCTTTATTAGTCACTGCGTGATTGCATTTATTCAATCGATCGTGATAAGAGTGATGCAAATCCAATAAATAAATTTCTACCAAGGTTGGATTCGTCATCCAATATATGCATATTAAGTTTATATCAAGGATGTAATTAATAATAGCTGACTAATTGGTAATGAGCAAGGTCTCGATCACAAATTCCTTTAAATTACCATGATACCTGCTGTATATGCACATTCTAGATTTTGGCTCCCGTTGATTATGTTAAAATACAGCAACATTTTTTCTCCTCAATTTTGGAGTTAGCACTAGAATAAGTTTCAAAATTCATTATAAATGATTGATTGGTTAACAAGAGTGAAAATTATTCTTGATAAATATCTTCGAATTTCTCCATGGCGGTCAGTGAGGAAACTGAAATAAAATATAGACAAGTTTGTAAATGTAAAGGTGTACTAATGGTTGGTCTACCACTTTCACAATTTATTTAAGGCAAACTTTAAATAAACACGTAGTTACACAGTTAACTTCAATCAGAGTGTAAAATGGTTTATTCACAATTAAGTATTGTCTATTATTAGTAATCATTGTGTATTTATTTATTTTGAGAGTTGCATTATAACGGCTGTATTTGTGGGAGTAGCTGTACTTGTTGCTGTAGCCTTTTTCCTTATGGGAACTCTAACTTGTTCCGACATGAAAGGTATTGTAAAAATAATCTTTCCAAATTATTTATACCTGTACGATTTGGATTTTTGTTTCCATAATAATTCATTAAAATTATTAAAAATAGATCAGAGTACAAGTGAACTGACCTGTTTTCAGTGTGCGACATATAACAACACGCGATCTTCGTCAAACTACACTCGGGAGTCAGATTTCGGGGAGGATCCAAAGTCAGTTGTGTTGTGTAAACCAGGTAAGTAAAATGAAAATAACTAAATATTCCATTTACCTTTGTGAAGGAACGAAACCAAAATCATAAATAGTTTTGAAATATAAAAAATTAATTTGTTTGATGTAGGTGAAGTGTGTGCAGTCATCTACAGAGAAACGCATGCTGCAGGAAATGCCGGGCATAAAATTGAGAGATTCTGTCACCCCAGGCGCAAAATGATGTGTACAAAAGAGATTAAGCAAAATGGAAACATTTTCAGTGTGGCGATTGCTTGTTTTTGTGATACAAGTTTGTGCGTTCCATTTACGACAAATGTTTAGTTTCTTGACGATTTTAGTGTTTCTAGCAATAAAATAACTAATGAAAAAAGTATTACATATATTTTACTATACTTTTATCGCATTCAAATCTCGTGGTACAAGGGTATTTTATATAGTCAAGTTGTTCAAGTTTTACGTCATTACTACTGACTGCAACGACTATGTTCCAGATTTATTAACTTTGAACTTGTTTGTTTAACATGTCAACATTAAGTGTGCTCCCGTATTTGTTTATCGTCATGTATTTTAACTCAGCATTAAAGTATACCGTGAACGTTTCTTTTTGAAAATCAATCTGCATTTAGATAAGTCCAAGCGCAAATAAATATAGTGACCATTTACTCCCTATTTTTACTTACCTAGTAGATAATTATTCATTTACGTGTGCCATTAATACCTACGTTTCATCAGGCATATAATTGGTCACGAATGTCACCTCGTATATGTATAATACTGCGTATTTAACATTTGCTACACAGAAAATGAACCTGTGAACATTTAAATATGGACATTACTCAATTAAAAATACTAATAGACATATCTGAATACACATATAAATTAACATATTGAAAGCAAGTTTGAGAGAAAATTGTTTTATTTGCAAATGTCATTTGCTTATTAATGTTCTTCTTCAATTAATTTGATAGTTATCTTACCTATAATACACTTAACTGCTAAGGAACATTAAATTATGCAAAATATGTAGGTAAGAAATGTCAAATCAGATTAACGGAGCATACTTTAATAAAAAGATTAACTGTGATTTTCTTAAATGTGGAAGAAATTGGTACTATTAAAATGAAGTTTCTTTTCAATTTTTAACCCATACAAATGATTATATGTACATAAACAACTGCCTAATTGTATGTGCATCACGTTATTTTTACTTTTTACACTATTCTTAAACTCCGTCGTTTATACAGTTTTTTATGATCCCCTCCCAGTCCAACAATATCATTTATTAGCCTCTCGCTTCCACCTCTCTCAATAACAATTGCCAATTCGCTTTTCCCCCAGTATGTGGAATTGTCATTAAAATTGATGCTACATTCATTCGCCAGAAGCTGAAGAGTTTCCGTTTTTAGATCAATCTGCCGCAATGCAATATGGACAGGTGTCTCTCCTTCACATTGACGTTGCTTAAATAACTCTTTAGCATTTCGAGAAATTATCAAAGCTACAAACTGGTGATATTCCTCTGCGGAGAAATGTGCAGACAAATGAGCAACGTTTTCATCATACTGATTTCTTGAACTGAGATCAGCCCCTGACTGAATCAGACACTTTATTAGCTCAAAATGTACTGAGCGATAAAGAAGAGGAACGTAATCGTATAATGAATACTTTTTTTCCAAAAGGATAGGATTTTTGTCCAAAATCATCTTCAGAATTTGGACCTTGTCGCTAATTATTTGTGGTGAATCCTCAGCACTTCGATACATACAATAATATAAAAGTGGCTTGTCATACGGAGAGTAAGACGAATCGTTGTCAAACTTTAGAAGGTACTCAAAAATCTGAAAATGACCTCTTTCCAGAGAAGCACGAAGAGGTGTTTCGCCATATTCAAATTCATGAAATTGCTTTCTAGTCATATGATGAAGAAATTTGCAAGACATTTTCAACAATTCCAAGGAGGAATATTTTGTAGCAATAGTTACCAAGTATTTCAGGTCATCTCTTTCTCTGAGAGCGTTAACCAGTTCCACTTTTGCCGGGTTTTCACTTTCCTCATGGATAATGCTATGATTGTCTGCTAATAAATTAATGGAATACGTATTTGAGTCACTAAAGTCAAGATAAGCATCTAAAACACATTGAAACAAATGTATTCCATCAATAATTAATGCGGCTTTCAAGAAATTAAACAACTTTTGAGGGGTGTAATGATAAACACTTTTTCTGAGAAGGTTCTTAAGATGCCCGCTAATCTTTCTTTCTGATTGCTTACAGGACAACAAAAAGTTTATAAAACGCGTCATAACAGGATGATGAAACTGTGCGTAGTTATCTGCGTTCAAAGCATGTTCAAAAAACAAATCTGTAAATGTTGTTAAAATTATTGAAACCTTCAGAGGAATTTTTGCGGTTGCTGAAGTGACCAAGTAATGAGCAACGATGAACTCAGCAAAAGTTCTGTGAACAAATATGGGTCGTTTTGAATCTGATTTGCAGGGCTCTAAAATTCCAATTTTGTAAACAGTGTCGTAATCTAAATCTAAATCTGGCATTATCATGCATTGGTGTGGAAAGAGAACGCGGAGCGCTTCTTCTAAGTGAAACTGATATAGCATGTCTTTGCTGGACAAAGAAACAAACTTAGTTTTTATGTACTCTTCGAAAACTTTGAATATCGAATTAAGTTGAATATGTGGCAAGGACGGGATTAGACCTTTACTTGCATCACCCACAAAAATATCTGCTAACATTTTGCACTGAAGCGGAATTCCCGCAATGTCTCTGTCTTCATTAGACATTTGGTTTGAAATATTTTGTACTAGACGTTCTGCATATGGAATAATATTATCGGACATTTCAATGCCATGTTCAATTTCCCAATACTTTGTAAAAAATGAAGTTTTGTTAGAATCATCAAAGGGGAGAATATGGTACCCTACCACCCCAAATTTTTCTTCTAATTCTTTTCGTCTGTGTGGTCGCGTCGTAATAAACATTCTGATATTTGGACATTGGTTTACTATGCATTTCAATATATTATCTGCAATGGGAATATCTATTACATGAACTTCGTCAAAGCCATCTAAGAACAGCTCTATATCGTGGTCCTTACTATCTAATAGATGTTGAGTGATGTCGCGGCCAATAATATTTGTTGTGAGGAGGTTCAGTAAAAATTGCTTCACGGTAGCCCATGCGTCATGACCTTGATCTTCTCTAACTTTTGCTACAAGCTCTGTGACTGATACGTAAATGATGTGGGTATGATGTTTTTTCTCCTTAATTTTCCTAGCAACCGCGGCCAATAAAACTGACTTACCCATTCCAGGTGAGTCATACAATAGCACCGGTGCACCTCTAGGAGCTTTGAGACACCTATCAACAAATTTGTCTTCTGAAAGGGTGAGTGAGTTCTTTATCATGAAAAACTCAGATATTCTTGTAAATCCTACCCTATTGCTGGATTTAATGTAAAAGTAGTTGCCTTGATCATGCTTAATCCAGTGAACCAATTTTTCAGTTTTGATTGTGATATCTTGGAAGTGGTCGTGATGCTCCAAAAGAATAAATCGGGCAGTGAGGTCGTAAATCTGGTTTGTAGACCGGTCTGATGTATCGTCATTCCCTGTTCTTGTTAATTTGGACATCTGAAATAGCTCAAGTCCCTCAATGCAAAAGATGTCATTTGGAAGATCTTCAAAGGCCTTCGGATCAATTTGTCGATTGGTTGAAAGTGTTCTGGGGATGTAGTATGGGAGTGGGTTAGGTATAGTGTTAATGGATATAGTAAGTGGTTCATCTGTAAGGAACTGTTCATAATTTGTATTATTCACGTTATTCCTAATTATATTCTTCCACTCAGTGTCGTTGATAGATTTACAGACTTCCTCTAGTGGAAGTTTTTCTCCCTGGAAAAGTACGGCTGTGGACGCTGCATGTATCTTTATTCCTTTTAAGAGCGTATCTACAGCTCCTGATTGTCTACATTTGAGCAATGATTTAACCAGAAACCTATATCCATTATTTTTAGTTTGCAAAATGCTCAGCATGTACTTCGTTTTTTCACTTTGGCCACTAGTTTTCCCTATAGCTTCCTAGTGTAAATATATCAAAATATTACATACTTAAGATATGACGGTGAATCATTAATGCACATGAGTGTTTAATGAATATGCTGGTTGTTGAATGAATGAATATAATTGTTCTCCTCTACACACGTTGAACATGTTGGCCTAAATTCTGTTTTTAAAACTAATTGAATGCCCAGGTGGGTAATCTGAAATTTTAAAAAAAATACAAATAATCTTACCATCTTCTCGTCATCACTTTTAGTCAACACTTCGTACTTTAGAAGGTAACTGATCAAATAAATATCGCAGACAATGGTCTCAAGTAGACTGGGAAGGTTTTCTGCTATGAATTCCGTTTGCCACCTGTCCATCTTGCTTATCTTCTCCAGTATTTTTGTCAATCAAATCTACAACCATAGTATACTTTGTTAGTTATTTGATTACGTCAACAGTAGTATTGCGCAATGCCATCATATTATTCATTAATGTAGCATTATGTACATTTCACCGAGTTGCGAAAGTACAAAAAAATCGTAATATGCATAGTTTGATTTATTTGACATAATAACTACATACGTTTGAGATAGAATTACTATACATTTCAAAAAATATCTATCTTATAATTTAACACTTGGTGCTGAATTTATTTCCAAAAAAATCTTTCCATTGTTCAATCTACAATTTTTTCTTGATGAAAGTAAGTATTTAACGATACTATGCAAAGCTTTCATAATTAAATAAGTATAAATAAATAAGCTGATTACCTTGACTTCTTAATAAGTAGACGAATTCAGAAGAAACGTTGCCAAAGTATATACCCCTATTAAATAATTATCACATTGACCAATAATACCACCGAAATTAAACAAAGTGTTGCAGACTGACTAAACTGAAGCTTTGGAATTTGTAAATGTTAAAAAACCGCAAATATCTCGTCGCACAAGTTTGTATTGTAACTGCAACAAATCACTGCGAAATGCATCTCTATTTATACAAGCCAAGAAATAATAACTGCGTGTTAATACTACGCAAAATGACTAATGTTGTGTAAGTTTTTTTTATTTCTATATGCAACGTTTGTTATTAGACACACTTATGAATGAACGTATTAATAAACAAATCACTTATACTTCCTATTCACATTTACATTTGTAGGGTTGAAAATTAATAGAATGCCAGAGATCGTTGCGCAATATATCGTGATTTTTATTTGTATTGATTGCATTGTTAATAATCTTTTATCATTTACGTCAATCATCACGTTAGGATTTTGGCTGCGCAAAAATGCAGTATTCAAGTATCCCTATTTGCCTGACGTTTAAAGATTTCCATGTTGTGTTGGCATAGTTTGCTGTGAACCCAATCACCCAGTGACCCGTTTGTAGCTATATAATCAATAGTGATGAATACATGTGATGCAAATTAGATATCAATATCATCAATCATACTTTGTTGCGAAATACGTATAACTTATGAAATATTTCAGAATATTTTTAACTTGGAGAGGAAAGAAAAACGTCGGTTATACAATTTGTTTACAAAAGCCCAACTTTATGTAGTCCCAAGTATATATGTACATACTACAAATGATAAATTGATTCAGACCGAAAGGATATAGTTTTGTCTTTATACTTTCACTATTGAATGGAATTTAGATTTTGGGAACTGAAAGAGCATAATTGGAACAAATTCAAAGGTTAAATACAGGTTAACATTAAATTAACACCAATAACCATTTTTAAGTAATCCGAAACAGTAAATGTACATACGATGATTTAATGTAAGAATTTAATGTCGTTAAATATATCTAAATAACATTAGACCGGAATCAATTGTACAAGCGGATTGAGGAAATCTGATTTCAACTTCGTAAATACATAAATTCAAAAGTAAATTGAAGCAAAAATAAATAAATAATCCACTACACTTTTCCCAAAATCCAGAGGTACCTATAGTATGGGCGTTTGGATGAATGATTATGATTACAACCTCCTACACCTTACCTAATTCAGTCACATAGTTTATGGAATTCTGTGTATGTATGTAATTTTGTATTACGGTGTATAATCCTTTTATTCCAGACATCAAAATAAATTAAGGAATTGATAAATTACTTAATCAAACAATGATACGTGCAAGTTACAAACAGATCGAATTTGTATTCAGATTCAATTATTGTATCAGTTTCATGCGAGGGAATCTCTAATCACGATTTTCTCTGCCAAAATGGTAATTTCAGAAAATCTATTATTTGAAAATTACGACAATATTTACAGAACTGGAGTCATAGAGGCAGGAAACTCAGACGTCAATGAGCTAGAATTTACTCACAGAATGCTGGCAGAGTTTTTTGCCGCCGAGTTTTTGGTAACTTCAGTGACCGGGCAATCCCGAGTTCTATTTTATGATCTCTACTTCTTGGAAGTAATCTTTGAACGAACTCTCGCTCGTCTAAATGTCCATTCTGTGTTAAATAAGTCGAAAAATGTACAGTTTCAATATCCAGCAGTGGTTCGCTTTTTAAACTTTTTCCTATCAAATCCTCATTTACCCAGACATGATTCACTTACGCTTTAGGTTACAGAAAGCCGATATTATAATTCAGAAACATTTTTTGAATTGCTAGAAGCTTCACTGAGAGTTGATGCAGTGCATTTGTTTAAATATTTTTTGGACATATTCCTTGATCTGGGGAAAGCAGAGGACCAGAATTCCCTAAATATTTCAACATTTAAATAATGTCTATTCGATTCTCAAAATATCCCAATCTCAAATCTGAAATATTGGCGATCAAACGTGGGAAGAAAAGTGCAGCTAGTGAGAGATTTAAAAGAAGATTTAAAGAATTGGCTCAGTTTGCTTTCTAATGCGGTCAAGTACTCGTCGTTAGAATTGGTTAGATTGGCCTGTGGCCTTGTGGAAAGTGTTAATGGAAAAAAGTTTCATGAATTTAGAGACTTGGTTGAATATACTATTGAGGTAGTGATGACAAGAGGAAATTATGGAATATTTGATTATCTCTTTAGTTTTGTCAGTGAAGAATTTTACACTCTACCGCTATTACAGTGGTGTTTGATTCCAGGTCGGAGTGACTCAGAAGCAGTGATAAGTGACAAAGTACAGATTCTTCAGAGAATTTTTATAAGTAGACCGGAAATGATTAACGACGCTCATAAAAATTATGCCTTTGAGCCATTACTTTTCTTGGATTCGCATTTTGAGTTGACAAACTGCTTGATTGAGGCAGGTGCTGATATTTATATAGTGAGTTCTAATGGAGAAAACATTGCTCATTCAAGAGTTACAAGGAATTATTCTGCAGACGAGTTTCAACGGTTTGTAACCTGGGCGATAGGTCGCAACGCAGAAATCCTTTTTAAACAGCGGGATTGTAAAGGATATACACCGGTTCATTCGGCTCTGATGAATATTGATCTGAAAACGGAAACTCTTGAACTACTGGCAAGACATTGTAAAGTTGATTTTAATGATAACTTTCCTGATTGCGGAAGCGAATTAGCAGTCGCAATTAAAAACGGAAGGAGTGATAGGGTGATAAACGATATCATTCGACTAGGTGGAAAGCGATACAAGTGTTACAGAAAAAATAAATGTGAAATTTCAATGATTTATTTTCTCGAGATATCAATATGTTTCTATTGATTATTTTTATTATGATAATGGTATGTGAACTTATAATTATTTCTAGATTGTAAATTGTCAAGTGAAGAAACTTTAATTTATTTTGTCATTCTTGGTGTAATTTTTAAAACAATGTTAAGCATAATTTGCTTGGCGTATTCAATCCTTCTCAGCTATTTTAAAATTAACAATCTACATGTTATGAATAGTTCCTTCTTCAGATTCATTGTGTAAAATAATCACTTTAACTATTTTAACTGCGTCAGAGTGTTGCACTTTATATGTGCCTGTGCAATATCCACTTTACGAAGTAAATAAAATCAGCAAATATATACATATATAAAGAAATAAAACCTAATAACAAGCGGATAGCAATTCAGAATATTAAATTTAATTATGGTCATCTAAGTATAGCAGTAACGTAATTAGTTATGAATTAAGCATGGAAAATTATCATGTCTAAAATATTGCCAATTGCAACCAATTGTAATACATCATGTGTTAACTAGCTAAGTAATTTGTCGCACGACATGAAAACCGATCCTTAAGTGGAACTGTAGTTACAATAATATTGCTCTCAGGTTTTCAAAAATATACAAGAGATATGTATACATACACACATACATACATATTGCATACATTAATAAAATCAATTTCACAATCTGGCGAGGTGTTGAATTTACACAACATTATTAAAACTGCATTGGTATTTGTTTAAAAAATTAAATCATGCCGGAATTGACATGGTTTCTATGTTAAATATTCAACCTATGAATGAAATATATTACCTTTTTATATAACAACGTGTTTCTTCCTAACCCAATTTTACAATCAAGGACTAAATAGTAATGTAGTCATTTATGATGTTAGAAAAAATAGATATACATTTGCTATTATTGCTGTGAGCATGTTGATTCTGTCTGCTCCCTATCTCTACTTTCTCCTCTTCCCGCAGCAGGAAAACCACTTTCGAACAGTCCCGCATCACGACCTCCTCCTTCCCCTCTTGTACCAAGAAT